>JASDQU010306262.1:32192-44987 GCA_032191745.1 Picea mariana
CATTCCCTCTCTCCCCCACTTCCTCTCACACACTCTCTCTTTAGCCCCCCTCCCTGTTTACCTCTCTGTAACTCTCACACACTCTCTTTTTATTCCTCTCTCCCCCTCTCACACTCTCTTTCTTTCTCTCTCTCCACCTCCCTCTCTTTCTTCCTCTCTCCCCCTTTCAAACTCTCTTTCTTCCTCTCTCTCCACCCCCCTCTCTATCATCCTCTCTCTGACTCTCACACTCTCATACACCCTCTCTCTACCCCCTCTCTCTGTCTTCCTCTCTCTCCCTGTCAGAATCTCTCACACTATATCAAGTTTTCTACATCGCAAGGCAAGAAGTGACCTTCATCTAAACATGTAAATACCTATACCTAGACCTTGACATAGCAAGACATAGACATGGCAATACCTAGACCATGACCTAGATCTATGTGATGACTATGAAATAGACCATGAGATAGACCTAAAGCTAGCGCTATACCATGACCTAGACCATGACATAGACCTAGAGTTATACCTATACCATGACCATTGATTCAGGTGGATATTGGTGGCCACCCACCTATTCCAACTGGCTCAAAACAATTTGTTGGAAACTTACTATTTTTAGCATTTTTTTCGGTTCCTGAACTTTCGGAGCCATTTTGAGGGCCTAGATGAATATTTTTCATGATCGGGAACCTCAATTATAGCTAAAGGATTTTATTGAGACACCAAAATGAAGCTCCTCGTCAATAACTTTACAACAAGCTATTGTTCCCCCCAAACGAAGATCATATGCCAAAGTTACTCCCACGGTAAGTTGATACACCAAACTACCCAAAACAGGATCCACAAAAATGTGGGATTTTCATCTTCCAGGCTGAGGGTTTTGGATTTTATTTATGTTAAAAAGACCTTTGAAGCCTCATTGTAACAATAATCTTCTTGCAAATGTGATTAGTCATCACATCTCTTCTCAGAGATTAGTTGTCACCATTCTAGCAAGTCTTTCACTTTGCATTTCTACAGTTTTGTACATTTCACTCATTAAACGAAATTGTGTATTATTGTATATTTGTTCCTCTTGTTATATATCCTATATATATATGTGTTATATTATTGGCTCTCTTGCAGTATCTCTATATATTTTTGTGTTATATCTCCACTCACATTTTGTGCTAAAAATAATCTGGATCAGTGGTATCAAAGAAGGCTGCTCTTGATCGTTTTTCAGTGCATGTCCCCAACGAGGTCCAAGTATAGAAATTTGGGTATTGAACTTGTATCTCTTGAGGACAATATCTCTCTCATGCCCAAGAAACCCTCCATGGAGAAAGAAAATAAAAATGATAAAGAAGATGATTCTATTAATTTGTTGATTGAGAAATATCTCACGCAACAGAGGGATGAAATGATGGAGAATTTTTCCCGCATCCTTCAACGCCTGCCAATAACAACTGACACGTAATCATCAAGTGACCACTTTGGAGGAACCTCTCCTTTCAAGGTACAATTTAATTTTTATATTCCCACATTTGAAGGATAGATAGATGCATATTCCCTAGAAGAATTGTTAAATCTACTAGAAGGTTATTTCTTTATTCACAATTGTTTCGATAGGGAAAATATCAGCTTCTCACTCTTTAAGGCTCTCCCCCATGTAAAACATTGGTGGGAAAATTTCTGGGAGAAAAGTTCCACAGATGAATCTAGAATATATAGAACCGAGCCCACTTGGGATTTTTTTGTGGATGTGGTCAAGGAACAATATTACCATGTTGGTAACTATAATGACCAATACATGAGATGGACCACACTGCGGAAAGATAGGGGCCAAACAATGCCATAGTTCACAAATAATTTCCATACCTTGTGCACCAATTTGGGTATCAAATATTCTGAGCGGCATCTGGTTCTAAAATACCATGGGGCTCTGCATAGGTACATCCAAACCGAAATGGATTTCCTGGACATGTAATCCCTAGGAGTTTCCTATCGATATGCTATCAAAATCAAGCATAAATTTAGGCACCAGAAAAAACAGGAGTTTGGGTCTGCAAATCCACAAAAAACAAAGTATGATAAAGACGAACCTAATAAACACCCTCTTGAAAACCATCCCAAGCCACATGAAATAAGGGTCACATGAAGATGAAGAAGGACACTAGATAGTGGCTTGTTTTCCACAAAATCTCCTGGCACAACAATGATGAATGCCACTCAAAAAAATCATTGGTGGTCGATATCAAAGAAAAGGAGCCGAACCCCAATTCAGAATATGATTCAGAAAATAATGGGAGAAGACAGATGATCCAGGTGGATATTGGTGGCCACCCACCTATTCCAACTAGCTCCTCTTGTCCGTTTTTGTTCAGTATGTTCTTTTGTACTTCTTTGTAATTGTGGGTTCTACACTTCTAGGGATGTATGAAGCCCTACACATCCTCCAGGTGGATATTGGTGGCCTCTTGCCTAATCCAACTAGCTTATTTTGTATGTTTTCATGTCAACACATCTTATTGTACTTCTAGGGCCATTTTGGGGCTCTAAACATTGTTTTTTGGCTCACCATAGTCAAATTGTAAAAAAATTAGATTTTGTTGGTGGAATGTGTAGTTATCTGAAATACCTTTCCAATGGGCTATCATGCACCTAAAACGGAGGTCGTATGCAAAATTTACGACCCTGGGAAGTTGAGGTACAAACTTACCCATAGGGGCCCACATGACTTTTGGAGCTTCACCTTCTAGAATTAGGTTTTTGGATGTCTAGGGTTTTGGCATTCATGATTAATATCAAAAAGGCCTCTAGAGCCTCACTGTAATCATTCTACTCAGATAGATGCACGTAGTAGCCACATCTCTTCTCAAAGATAGATACCACCATTCGAGCAAGTGTTTCATTTCTGCAGTTTTACAGTTTCAACCTATTTCATTTATTTAATAGAAGATATTGTTCACTTGATATATGTATTCTTCTTCATATCTCTATGTTTATTGTATTCAGTCTGTAATCAGTTCGTTCCGCTCCTAAATATGGATCATTGGTATCAGAGCGGTCTTCTCTTTAGTTATTTTTCTTCGTGCATGTCTCCGACAAGATTTGGGTACAAGAAGTTGGGACTTGAACCAATCGAGTTGTTGCAATATCGGCCACACCAAGCTTGACAACAACCCATGGGGGAAGAAAAGAAATATGATGGAGTAGGAGATCCTATTAAGATGTTTCTCGAGGAATCCCTCGCGTGAAAAAGGAATGAAATGAGGGACAACTTTGCACATATCCTTCGATGACTACCCACAGGAGAAGCATATTCATCAACCGGCCATGTAACCCCCTTCAAGATACATGTAAATTTTGATATTCCATTATTTGAAGGACTGATAGATGCAGATGTTGTAGATAAATGGTTGAATCTTCTCAAAGGGTATTTTTTTGGTCCACAATTTTTCCGATAGGGAGAATATTACTTTTTTACTTCTCAAGGTCATCCCCCATGTTAAGGCTTGGTGGGATACTTGCTCTAAGAAAAGGGTCGTAGAGGAATCTACAATATTTTTGGTGTCCCCTACATGGGATTCCTTCCAGGACACCATTAAAGAACGATACTACCCTGTTGGAAGCTATGAGGACCAATATACCAGATGGACCACCCTACATCAAGAAAGGGACAAAAAAGTACCATATTTCACCAATATATTCCATACCTTGCACACCAAATTGGGTATCAAAGACTCTAAGCATCATCTGGTGCTCAAATACCATGAATATTTTCACAGATAAATAAAAACATAAATGGATTTTTTGGACATCTCCTCATTGGGCATGACTTATAGATACGTTGTCAAGATCAGGCAGACATTTAAGTAGAAGAGGCAAGAGTTTGGATCTGCAAACTTCTCGCAGCCGAAGCAAGGAAAAGGCAAGCCCAACTCACACAGCAAGAGACCGAGCCGATATGGTTGTTCTCAAAACAACCAGTACAAGCCATAGCATAAGAAGGGAAATGAGAAGATGAAGAAGGACACGGGAAAATGGTGTGAGTACCATAAAATCTCTTGGCACAACACTGAAGAATGTCACTCCAAGAAATCACTCGTGGCCAAGATGAAGGCTTCTGAGTCAGAGGTCTATTTTGATTTTGAGTCAAATCCTGAAGGAGGGAAGCGTATTATCAATGGTGAAAACAGTGCCATTATCGCTACCACCAAAATATGGCCAAGCGAACCATAAGAACCAGAGGAAGGGGAACACCTCTTTCACTCACAGATGTGGGTAAAGGGGGCTCTGCTTCATTTCATTGTCGATAGAGGCAGTCAAAACAACCTGATTTCAGTAGAGGTCATCAAGTGACTGAACCTTCCAACGACACTGAAATTGCAACCCTATACCATTGGTTGGCTTCACCAAGGAAGAGATATCTATGTCATCCAATAGTTTCGTCTACCCTACAACATCAAGCCTTTCAAAGATGAGGTATTGTGTGATATTGCTCCCCTTGAAGTTTGTGATGTTCCTTTAGGACAGCCATATTTGTGGAAGTGTCATGTTGTGTATGAGTCTAGACCCCTCAATGTTGTTAGTACTTTGGGTAGACAATTATACAGGATACCAGAGGTAGCGTCGCCTACTGCTATTTCTTTAATCTCTTCTAAGCAATGTTGTAAGGTCATTTCACAGACCAGGAAGTTTGTCTTCTTTGTGATCCATGCTCACAGTAAGAAGAAGGTCACTGCCACATCCATGGCCTCTACATAGAGCCTCTCTTTGCATCAAAAGTATGTGTACAAGATCCTGGAATAATACAAAGACATATTCTCCTCACCCACTAGGGTATTTATGCACTACCAATTCAAGTATCCAATTGATCTGACCCCCGATGCACCTCTACCTAATGGAGTAGTATATCGTTGCTTGCTGATGGAAAATGATGAAATCAGGTGTCAGATCTAAGAGATTATTCAAAAGGGGCACATCAGAACCAACTCCTCCCCTTATGGAATCTCGATTGTATTGGTGCAGAAGAAGGATGGGACTTGGTGACTCTGAATTGATTATAGATCCTTAAACAAAATCATAGTCAGGAACCGATACCCAATTCCCAAGATTGATGACCTTCTTAACCAACCCAATGGGGCAAATTTCTTCCGCAATATTGACCTAAAGTGTGGCTACCATCAGGTTCCCATCGAACCAACTGATGTATGTGTTGACGATTAAAATCGCAACAAATTTTTTCCCACAAAGTGTTGCTAAAGCCTATTATTATAAAAGCTAAACAATACTAGTAGGTGGGACCCCCTTGTAGATTGGAGATCAGGTCTGGTTCTTTTTTTGATGTTGTGCTACTGTTCGACACTGCTTACATGGTGATATAATCTTGGTTATTGGCGATGGAGAAGGCATGTTTTGTGTTTTTCTGTTGCTCTAAGCTCAAGTTTTATTTTACAATGGCCTATGTTATCCTTGTTATCACTGTTATTTGTTATTGGGATCTATTACTAGGAAAACTACACAACAAACATGTTAGAAGTAACATATACAAGCAATTGGAAAAAGGAAAAAGAAATATAAGAGCAAAGGGAAGGAACTAAACTCTGCTATATACTACACTACATTCATGAATCATTAAAATGATTATGGTTAAATCCTAGCTAGCAAGCTAATGGTTATGCGATTTGATTGAGCTATATGGTTAATATGCATATGGTATGTTTTGGAAGAATAGGATGTGGGTGGCACATTTGACAAAGTGATAGATTTGATTAAGTCATATGTAATGGTGATTATGTTATGGCATAAGTTTGGTATGGGCCGCACTATTGGTTTTAATGGGTGATGGTTTTGATACATGGTTTGGTTAATGGCGTTAATGAAAATCTTGTTGGCGTGTATTAAGGAATTAATGAACTGTGAATGGAGGCGATGAGCATTTACTGCACGTCACCTTTACTCCTTTATTGTCTACCACCCTAATCAGGTTATTGTTCAACTTCGTTGCTGTGGTGATTCTCTGACTTCCTAGCAGAGAGGAACTGCTTGGCCAACTCGCATTTTAAGGTGTTTTGATTACAGGTATGTCTTTTTTTTTGCCATCCATGAGTCTGCTCTATTTATGAAATGGATATTGGATCGAATGTATGGGTTGTGCTTTCCTTAAGTGTGGCAACTGCGTGAAATTGTGATTTTCTTTGGAATGAATCATTGTTGTCTCTGCAAAAATGTTTTGAAGTCATAGTGTTATTGGTTGTTCTGAGTGTTAGTAGCCATAAGGCTCTCTTTCATCCTTGTTGGTTTTATTTGGAGGGTTTTGTTTGGTCTTGAGTGGCTGGTTGTCTTCACACATTTCCTGTCACCATATCCAGGCTTTGGTTTTATGGGGTTTAATGGTTGGAAGCGCCTTGTGTCACTAAGCATTGTTTGTTGGGGCATTGGGTTGTTTTTCACTACTATGGTCGCGTAGTGGGTTACGTTGCTTCTTCTTGGCCCTATTTTCACCTTAGCGTTGTAGTTGGTTGACTGGAGAGCCACAAGGGTTATACCCTACGTCTGCTAAGTATCATTACCAGTCCAAAATGGAGCCTTGCTCCTTTGTTCATAACCTCTCCTGTCACGGGATTCGTCACCTTGTCCATGAAGTAAATTGTGGTGTTCTCTATGTGTATATTGTTGGTCTCGGAGGTTTTCACCATTGAGAAGAGTCAACTTTAGTCTCCCTATGTTGGACACAAGGAAAACCCTTAACTCATTGATTCTGAGGGTTGATAGAGAAGACCGTTGTGGCTTGTCGAGTTTTCTATTGGTTGTTATAGATTGGTGTGTATTGTCGATAGAGTTGATTACCGGCTCGACCAAAGTTGATTATATGACAGTGGTGTTGGTTTTGGAATCTAGTCACTGCAATTGTTATTATTGGGTGGATACACTCAGCCTGGTTAATTGGAATGAGTTGTTAAATCAAATAGATAGTCGTTGTCCTTTTGTTTATTAATTTGATAACTGAGCACTGTTGTCAATTGATGAATGCAAAATGATTGTTTGCACTTGATGCATTAGTATGAGTGGTGTTCCTATAAGCATGAATCAATGATTACTGTAACTGTGTGTTTTTAATGGCCAAATGATTATTGAAATCGGGGGGCTTATGGAATTTCCATCCACTATGTAGGTATGGTTATTTTATTGCATTGTCAAGAATGGGCACAAGTTTTTACAAGTATGGTTTGGTTGCAGTTTGATTAATTCGAGCAATATTGTTGTTGCCTCTTTGTAGTGGATTGATAACTCAGTACGATAGTTTGACTTAATGATACCTTGATTGTGTGTTTAAAATGTTCAAATGGGAATGTTGCATCATGGTGTTTATGGTATGGCTGCCAAGTGTGTATGCTATGGATATGTTTTTTGGGGGGTTGCACACTCAAAGATAGTCATAGATTTTCTAAACATGGCTTTGTTGCATTTCAATTATTTGTATTATGAGGTCAGGCATATTTTTGTTGCCTCATTGTGTTAGATGGATAGTCCAACATTTTGAATGTTTAGAGTCAAAGAAAAATTGGACCTGTACAGTCACAAATATGCAATTGCGTTTTGTCGAATGGTTGTATATTTCACAACATAGCGTGAATTAAAGTGGTGATTGTTATCTGCATGTTTAAATAGCAAGATAGGATCTTTGCAAGATAAATATGGATCATTGTGTTTATTGTACACTATGAATGTTAAATTAATATCATGCATTTTAAAAGTAATAGGCACGGGTGCTGTAACAGTATAACCTCATTGCAATTTAATTATTAAATGAGATGAAAGACATAATCTAGCATGATTTGTATGTCTTCATTTGATGGTTGAAATAGTTGGCAATGGTTGATCAACAGAGTGGAAGTAATTGATTGTGTATTCGTTTGGAAATTGCTTAAATTTTAAATGGATAGATGAGAAAAGTAGAACTCCTCTACAGGTGGTTGTGGAATGCAAATTGTCTTGTTTGATGGCATTGTGTTAAATATTTGATTACAGTGAGGAATTTGATGCACAAAATTGTTTGAACTTTACGCAGTAATCGTTTTGGGTCTCACTGGTCATTTGGTTGAGGTGTTTCCTTTCACATAATGGTTTATGGATCACTTAATTAATTTTATGAACAATAATCACTCTCTTTCCCTTCCATTATTTCTCTTTTCGCTAATTACAACCCCATCATCTTCCCACATTCATTTTTCACTCCCTATTCTAAAATTGATTACACTAAAGGAGAATTTCGTATTGAAGCAGTTGGAAGTTACATTGTCTTGGTTGGATTACAGTGAATGTTTTATTTGGTTTGCATTACAGTTGATTATTGTTGTCTTTGAGCAGTAACCGTGTTCTTTTCCCCCCTCATTATATCTTGTTTCATTCAATACAATCCCCTCGCATATCCCAGAACGGTTTGTTCACCCCCTGCTCATTGAAAAGTAGTTTAACAATTTGTATGGATTGGATTGCATGAGTATGATACGTTGTTGAGCCAAAATCTATTTCATATTTTTAAAGAGTTGTCATGTATGGCTATTTAAAAGACTATTTTCTAATCAATCATGCATGCAGGAATGGGTTTTTTCATCCGAGGTAGCTATGGGAGGGGAAAAAGAGGGAGAGGTAATTGGAATAGAGGCCCAAGAAGGCCAAGGTTCTCCATACATTTTGACGTTGACTCACAAGAGTTGTTCCAGTTGTTTCAGGCTGGATTTTTCAATTGGATTGGGAAAGGAGTGGTCCAACCTAGGCCTGAAAGGCCTCCCTTATAAGTTCTGCAAGCCCCCGGTATTCATGTGCCCCCTCATGTCTCATCGCAACCCAAGGTTCCCGAAAATGACGGATGGCAAGAGATAGTCCACCCGAGAGTCTCCCAACATCGTGGCTAGCCCAATTTGTCCTTTCCTGCTCCTCTGCCTAACAATCAGATTGTTCAAGATGCCCTTGATCACTCACTAGTGTAGTCCTCCCATGCTAGAAAAAGATTGAAAACCGAGGCCCACCATGACCCCGACAAAGGAAAAGCCATTGTTGCCCCTTCCTTGCCCTCCAATGGCTCTGAAAAATCCATGTCTTCCCTGATGCATTTGAGGGATGATTGTTCCCACGTGATCAATGATATTAGGCCTAAAGGCTCAGCACAACCAAAGGAAAATTCAGGAAAATCGAGAGGTGACAACAACAATCTAGGAAAGATTCATGGATGATTTTAGGGGCTAAATTTCGCTCATGGGCTAATTTTCCATGGTTTTTCTAAAAAATGAGATTCGCTATTTTAAAAATGATTCGCCCAAATTCTATAGAATAAAATTATTTTACCTTAAAAATCGCCAAAAAATTATAAAAGATATATTAAATCCTTAGAAATTTGAATCTTTTTAGAAAAATATCGCCAAACATTTATAGTTGGCGTATGAAGGATAAGTAATATTCGCCAAGGTTTCTAAATTTTAAAATAAATTTCCATCCTTAAAATCATCCCTGGAAAGATTGCATCTCAGAGTGGGAAATATGGCTTTTGAGTTTTTATTTTATCTATTGTTGATGACAGTTGACTTTAGGAATTTTTGGGCAGCATGTTTTATTTTGGATATATGAGTAATATTTTTTTGAAAATAATTTCAAATATCATGAACTAATTTTCAAATGTGAATATGATGAAGGAACTCACAAGGAGGTGTGTTTTTTCTTAACTAACTAGTTATGTTATGATTGTTATGAGCTAAAGGGAATCACAAGGGGTCCCACCTACTAGCTATTATTTATCATAACCCTTATTATGATTATTAATTTTCTCCCTTAACTAAAAAGTTGGTTGAATCTTTAGTTAACTTAACTAATGAGGTGGTTCAACTACCTCAACCAATTCTGATTTTCTTAAAGGAAAAAGGAAAGGGAGGAACAAGAGGAGGATAGAAGGAGAAGCATACTAAGGTTTGCTCTTTGAGTTTATGCTGAGATAGTTCATTTTTCATTCATTCCTTAATTTATCATAAGACTAATTCTTTTTATTATAGCAGGGTCTTATTGTGGACAACAAGATTCAAGGTTGAATTACATCATTTAGACACTTGTTTTTTAGAGGCGTTGATCTATCTTTGATAATCTATGTAGACTTGTCTGTTTGTGAATTAGTTTTCATGACTGACAAAGGCTATTGTGCAGAGTCGAATGGGAAGCAATCTGTGGCAAGTTGATCTAGATTTTAGAGTTTAGTTTTTGATTTTCTGTCGGAGGTCCTTTTGTATGTTCCATCGGGGATGTCTAAGTTTGACTTTGGTCCTAAATTTCTGCATGAAATTTTGTAAAAGAATGACTCTTTGGTGAATTGGAATTAAATAAAGGATTTCTTTATGTATCATCTGTCTTGATTATCATCATAGTGTCTTTACTTTTGTCTTTACATTTATTTTAGCTACCGTTATATTCAGAAAATTAATTAAAAAGTAAATTTCCAGCAAGCTTTTTATTGATAAAAGACTAGCCTAAGCACTGGTAATTAATACTTGTGAGTTAGGATGTTATTTTTGTTGGCTATAAACATAGGGTGAGATTCTCGTCTATTTTTCTTTAGCCAAGAAGAATTTGAAAATGCTTGAGTAAGATCATTTCATATCTTTTCCTCAACATTTATTTGGCAACCATACTAGGGAGATTTTTGATATCTCTCTAGTTAAATTTTATACTCGATTTTCATCGATACATCTTTTTTTTCTGATATTGACTCTTTGATTGTTTTATTTCTTAATGATTGTTTCTATTGCAAGGCAGCCCAATATTGAGCCCGATATTCAAGATCAAACCAACATTTCTTTGAATCTATTTAATACCATTCTAGACACCGCTAATACCCGTGCTGAGCTTAACCATTCTTGGGCAGAAATTGAACGAGATATTAGTGCTCAAGAACGCTTGGAAGCTAGACATAGACAACCTAGAAATCAGCAGTAACCTTTTTTTTCTTTAGTTTTGGCCTTTCTTTCATGTCCTTAGATTCATGCGCTTCTAGAAGAAGAGGAGGCTTGTCACTTGAAATCAATCCTATTGCTCAAATAGGAAAGAGGAACATTGTGTTATCTGCCCAACAAAGTTCTCTAAGGAGAACTTTATCTGATTCATCAAGTTCGTCTTTCTTTCCCTCATCTATCATCCACAATATGGCATCTATTGGTGGCTCTGGTAGCACTAGAAGTGATACATCTTCTCATTTTTCATCATCATCAGTGATTGGGAGCTTATATAGCCACCATATCCCCGTTCAATCTACCACAAATCCCACTAAAGTCATTAAAAGGTGTGGGCTTTTTTAGTTCGAAGAAGATGCCACAACCACACCATGGCATGTTTCCTCTCCTCTTAACCTAGTACCTTCTACTCGTCCACTCCCTAAGTTCAAGGAGCATCTTCCTAGGTTTTCAGGAAACAACATTGTCACTACAAACGAACACCTAGTGGTATTTTCTAATGCTTGTCATAACATAGGGGCTAATGACAATGATACTTTCATGTGCTTATTCGTAAATTCCTTGGAAGGAAAGGCTGCAGCCGATTTCTTTGACCTTCCTCCTAATATTTTGTCTACATGAGAGGAGTTAATCTATTAGTTCAGATCCACTTATGGGAAATCTAAAAGCCCAGCTGAGAAGTTAAGGGACTATAATAATGTTACCTATAAGGATGGTGAGACCATCAAGTATTTCAACTTGTGTTTCACTAAGTTATAAAATCAAATCCCCAAACTCATCTGCCCTTAGAACCAAGCCACTTTCATGCATTACTACAATGCATTGCCTTCCCCCTACCGTCATAGACTTGAGTAAAAGGCCATTCATAATTTCTCTTCTGCTCTGCATACTTTCTCAGAATATGAAGAACAACTTGAAAGAACTGGTCTTCCCCAGGGAGAATCGATTAGACAAACATACATGTTTGCCCTCTTATAGCTAGTATGAGAGGAAGGGAACTATCTCCCCCCTCACCCCTAGAGCTTCATCCCCTTCTACAACCCCGTTTAGGAGTCCGGTTGAAAATAATTTTCAGCCTAAAGCTATCTTTCCTCAGAGTTGGTGTAACTTTTGCAAGGAACACCATGAAGAAATAACATGTGAGGTAAAGAAGAGTGTTAGAGATAAGATCTTTGGTAAAATACCAGAAGCTACCATCGTTGTCCTAAATTTTGTAGAGCAAGAAGATGTCATGGTCATCAATACTAGGAACAAAGCCTATGCTCCCAAGGGAAAATTTGATCTTCCCTGCAGTTCTTCTAGTCCGAGATCATCCTCAACCGCTGCTACTCTCCAGGTTCCTAAGGTTCCTGAGAGTCAAGGAATCACTCCCCCTCTCCCCTCTTCCAGATACAATATCTTGAATCAGTTGGCCAATATAAAATAAAATGAAACCCTTCTAGACATGGCTGTCGTCCCTGAACAATAGATGCATCTAAAACAATTCATGGAAGGAAAAGATTCCATTGTAGCCAATATTTTTGAAGAGGTAAACAAAGAGGATTCTTCTATAAATAAAGTAGGTGTACATAACTTTAGATACCCCGTAAAAAATACCCCTTTTTATATTTCTGTAAAGATTATGGTTAGAATTGTCCATTTTTGCCTCATTGATGGTGGTTCGGGCCCAAGTGTGATGTCAAAGATTATTATGGAAGAGCTAGGCTTGTCTTGTACAAATTAAAATGCCAGAAACATGCTCTCCTATAATATTCTACAACAAACAACCATCGGCGATATTAAGGATGTGACCTTGGTTTTATGTGCTCGTACTGAGATAAGGACAACCCTCAAC
>JASDQU010306263.1:20171-33032 GCA_032191745.1 Picea mariana
TCTTCTCCCTAACCTATATTGATATCTAGATGAAAATCCTTCTCCACCTATTATATATATATATATCCTTGAGAAAAAGTCCTTATTTTCTCCATGTGTCAAGTCACTCTATCAAATAACCCTCCTCCTTTACCCTAGCCTTGCTTTTATAATCTTGAGTTATGACCTAACCCTAATCTCCAAAGTGATTGATGATTGATATTAAATATCACCTCACTTGATATCAATAGCTAAGATTTAATTCAATAATGTTAATAACTTTAGCATTTCATTAAATAAACTCAACTAATAAATAAAAGCACTTAACTTTAATTTTTTTCGTCACTGGTAGAATCAACAATTGGTCAGACATGTACTCGCGTGACACAAGGTCGTGTTGTCCAATTGCTACCACTATAACCTCCAGGTATGCCAACACGGCCCCTCACGTGACACACAAGGTAAGTCGAGGTTTTTGAACCAATGACTTCACATGACGAAGTGCCTTAACAATACACTCCATCACCAAATTTTCTACCCCCCGAGGGAAAGGCACTTTACTTTAATAATTCCTTTAATTAAAGTAAATTACCTTGGCAGAAGGCTTTGGATGACTTCCACATGTCTAGACACTTAGATTTGTGTGAAAGTACCTGTTCTATGATACAAACATCAACATCTTGGGTACAGAGATCCATTCAACCTTATTAGTCCTTGCGTGCCTAGATTCTATTTAAGGAAGGCCCTCCTCATTCAGTATGATTTTTGTGGTTGGGTAGAAGTTTCTCTAGGTAGTCCTACAGTATTTCCCTCGTTGTTATCCTTTTCCTCTTTGTGGTCTCTAAGAATCATGGAAAAGGAGAGAATTGGGTGTTGGTCTAAGCATGTGTACCTATTGGAGGAGGAGATAATTGACTTGCGCTTCAATGTTCACTCTTTTCAACTCCAATATAATGGGCTCTCATCTCAAGTGTTAATGGTTCTAGAAGTTTTGGTGCAATAGAAATAGAGTATTAATCAATTGCATGATGAATGTGCTACCTTGAGGTTGCATAATGGAAGAGTTGTGTCTCAAACCACCTCTCGGCTCATCTTCTCCGATAGAAAATGGTACATTTGAAGAAGCTTTGTCCCTTGTCCAGGCGCCTCCTCGACTGGACTTGAACGTGTTGTTTTTCTTCATATGAGATATGAGATATATTCGATATATTATTACAATGATGAGTGTTTCATATATAGGTAACATAAGGTGACCATCCATGAAAGGATGCGTCCTTTGAATAATCAATAACTATTTGTTATTATCATTTACCTATTATATAAAATATATAATAATTAATAATAATTATATTATTAATTATTATCTTTAGAGAATGTCTTCCCGATGTTGTCCAAACATCAACACTCCCTCTCAACAAGGGAGACATTCTGCAACATGCCACTCTTGTCTTTGAAGTATACAAACTTCACCCTAGACTCATGACACTTGTCTGTCAGTCTTAGGAGACATCTCTCTCCCACCTGAACCAAGGAGAAGCTCCTTATGCAGCTCTCCCTCTGATCCAATTAATTCAGGCTCACTCTGGGTCCGCACGTAATAACATATAGCATCTTGAGTCTTTATCATTCCTTGTCAAATTGACATGACTAGGACAAAGACTATACCAAGATCTTTCACCATAGGCACACACCTATGAGTGAATGTCGGCTTCATTCTAACAGACATCTTGGAAAGTACTTCAAGCACCTTGAGTCCATATTATTCATTGTCATGATCAAGGAAGGACTACGTCTGGGCCCATTTATCACAAGTGCACCTTTGTGATAAATGTATCCTATCTCCCTTGGTCTGCAGCCCAATGTAGGAGAAGTTATGTCCGATGTTGAAACATCAACACTCCCTCTTAACTAGGGAGGTATCTTTCCATAGTAGTACACAACTACTTTCCAGAGACACGCAGTCTCCACCAGTGGTACAAAACCACCATAGTAACAAAAGATTTGTCACGCATGGCACTCCCATGTGGACTTCTAGAGGCTACTCCCTCTAGGAACACTTAGGGTCAACTCCCCATAGTGTGAGACATCAAGGGTTAACTCCCTTGCCATGTCCTCATGTTCTCTCCACATGGGACGATGGGCTATAAGCCCAAATGCACTTATTCATTCTTGAATAAGTGTTCAACTTATCCCTTCTCGGATAAGTGTCCTCATAGATCAACTCAACTCAATTCATAGAGAAGTACGATCTGAAGAAAGTTTGTCACACATGGCAGTCCGTGTGGACTTCTAGAGGCTACACCCTCTAGAAACATTAGGGTCAACTCCCATAATGTATGACGTCAAGGGTCAACTCCCTTGACATGTCCTCATGTGCTCTCCACATGGGACGTTGGGTTATAAGCCCAATTTCACTTATTCCTTCTCGAATAAGTGTTCCACTTATCCCTTCTTGGATAAGTGTCCTCATAGATCAACTCAACTCAATTCATAGAGGAGTACAATCTGGAGAAAGTTTGTCACACATGGCACTCCATGTGGACTTCTAGAGGCTACATCCTCTAGAAACACTAGGGTCAACTCCCATAGTGTATGACGTCAAGGGTCAACTCCCTTGACATGTCTTCATGTGCTCTCCACATGGGACGTTGAGTTATAAGCCCAACCACACTTATCCCTTCTCTGATAAGTGCCCCACTTATCCCTTCTCGGATAAGTGTCATCATAGATAAAATTGACTCAGTCACAAAGGAGTACGATCTGGAGAATGTCTCAGGAAGCTGCAAACATCAACACTCCCTCTTAGGGAGGGAGGCATTCTCTGCCATGCCAAGTCTGTCACGAAAGTACTTAAACTTCATCCTAGTTTGGTAAGAACATCAACAACCTGCTCATCTGTAGGAAGGTACTGCACCAATACTTCCTTCCTCTGCACCATGTCTCGGATTTAATGGTACTTGATCTCAATGTGGTTCGATTTGTCATGAAACACTGGATTATCAGAGATCCTCACACAACTTTGGTTACCACAATGAATAATTGTGGAATCCAGCACATGTTCAGATAAATCTGCAAGGAGCTTGTGAATCCACACTGCTTCATAGACTGTCATACTTAATGCAATGTATTATGCTTCTGTTGTGCTCAACGTCAGAGAAGTTCATTTCCTGCTACACCAGGAAACCATGAAAGATCCCAAAGTGAAGCAACACCTGAAGGTGCTCTTTCTGTCCACTACGTTCCCTGCCCAATCAAAGTCAATATATTCCTACCATATCATATAAATACTGGAAGTATATCTCAAACCATGTTGAATTGTGCCTCACAAGTATCTCAACACATGTTTCACAACAATCTAGTGTGTCTATCTCAATTGACTTATAAACTGGCTAAGTGCACTCACTGCATAGCAAATATTTGGTCTGGTGTTAACCAGATACATCAATTATACAATCAGCTGTCTGTACAGAGTAAGATCAATTTCATAAAATACGGAAGAAGACACACTTAGTTTCTTTAGATTCGTCATCATCGATATAGCCACGGGCTTGAAGTTCAGTATCTCAAACTTCTTCCATATCTCAACTGTGTACTTCCCCTAACTCGAGAAGATCTCATCAGTTCTCTGCCACACTGCTAGTCCCAAGAAGTAGTGAATCATACCAAGGTCCTTCATCTCGAACTCAGAGGCCAACACATACTTGCATTCAATAATAAAGCTCTATGTACTGATGAGGAATAAATCATCAACGTAGAGGACCAAAATCAGGGACTCACCATTTACAGTTTTGTAGTATAGGCTAGAATTGACAACACCTTTGTTGAAGCCCAAAAATCATCAGGTTTCCATCAATCCTTGCATACCAAGCTCGAGGTGGTATCTTGATTCCATACAAGCCCATTTTCAACCTGCACACATGAGAATCCTTCTCTTGTATCACGAAATCATCTGGCTGCTCGATGTATACTTCTTCCTTAATCTCTCCATTGAGAAATGTTGTCTTTACATCCATCTGATGTACTCTCAAACCCATGGATGTTACAGGGGAAATAATCATCCGGATAGAAGTGTATCGAGCAACAAGAACAAATGTATCCTCATAATCTATTCCCTCTACCTGAGAGAATCCTATAGCAACAAATCTCATTTTGTGCCTCTCAATGCTCCCATTAGTTATATACCACACATCATTCTTCATGATGGACTGATACTCCTCCATCATGGCATCTCTCCATACTAGATGCCTCCTCATAACATGAAGGCTCAGAATCAATGATGTGGCTCATAGTTGCGGCATAGCACGGATATCTTTAAGGTCTCTTGCTCTCTCGAAAGGTACCACGAGGAGCTACATGTATTTCTACCTCCTGTAGAGTCCAACGAGTCCATGTAGGTCTCTTCTGACCTACTACAATATCTCTGGGAACATCAACAGGTGCTACAGAATCAACAAAATCAATTGGATCAATAGGATCAATTGTCTTCCTCTGAACTGTTGGAGGGTGAAGGGGAGAAGGAACCATCTCTTCGTATCTCGCACTAACAATCTCCATGTGAGATCCTCCATATCTTCTAAAAGATACCTCCTCCTCAAAGGTAAAATCTCTGCTCACCTTAATCTGTCTCTGACTAGCGATGTAGATCCAGCATGCCTTCGAAGACTCATTGTACCCCACAAATGTACCCTTTCTTTCTTAATAGTCTATCTTGGTCCTTTTGTCCTTGGGTACATGAATGTATATTGAAAACCCAAATATCCTGAAGTGTCCAACCTCAAGCTTCACTCATGACCTATGTCCATACTAGAAATCTCGTCGTTCCCTTATGGAACACATGTCTAATACATATCGAGGTTCCCTCATGGAAACAATGTCTTCTCTAGGACACATCAAGTTTCCCCCATGGAGCCAATGTCCCCCAAGATATATCGAGGTTTCCTTGTGAAACCAATGTCTTGGTTCCTTCATCTGACCATACAAAGCACGTCGAGATGAAGTCCACATTCCCTCAAATCCATCTCATAATCAACAATCTCATATATATATATATATATATATATAGAGAGAGAGAGAGAGAGAGAGAGAGAGGGAGGGAGGTATCCCATTTTATTTCGATAATCAAATGAGGTTCCAAGACCCGTGAGAGATTCATCCTGACCGTTTTGTCCATGGCATGACAAATTTTAGGGGAAGGATTTCTAATGCGAAGTGCCACAATTAAGATGTTAACGTCTCCAACCAACAAGTTATAGCTGCACTTGAATAATTCTGGGGTTCTGACATTCCCTGTGATCAAAACATGCAACCACTTCAATAACTTGATGGCTCTCTCTAATTTGGGAAATGCTTACTTCGCAGTGGGAAACAATCCAGAAACCTATCTTGTTATCCAAATGCTGGCAGCCAGCAACGTGGCACTCCCATTTGCTTTCCACGTCGATCACATTACATTCGACATACTTGTTGACTTCATCAAGAATATAGACCGCATTGGCTCTGCATACACTTCAAGACATCTGCTTGTTTTCAGAGAATATAGACTCTACAGTGATGCATTGTTTTGTGGAAGTGTTGGTAGACGCGTTCATGCAAATGAGCAACGATTTGAAGACCGTCGAGGCTGCCAAGGCTTGTGAGAATGCCTTTGAAGCGTTGTGTTTTCTTATGTACAATTGTAGGGTCCATATGACTTTTTCTTTCCATGGCCAAGGCATCCACACGACAAGAGAATTCGTAGGCATCGTGTTTGTGCCCATTATCAATGCCACTGTGTTGTGTTTATCCACAATCCTCTATTCCTCCCCATTAGCATACACTCTCCAGTGTGTGAAACTTCATGCAGATGCCAATCCCAGCAATTCCTTTGGCATAGCTCAAGGAATTATTTATGTGCATATATCAGGGAATACACCCCTGCCGAAAATCATATCCTCTCCATATAATAATAATCGCTTCACCTTGCATGGCACTGTCCTCTCTTTAAAGCCAAGGATTGGGCATCAATCTCTTGAACCCGACGATTGAGTTGTTCATGTGAAAGATTCTGGATGTGGCCAAGGGTTTCAACGAGCCATTAGAAAGATAATTGATATTTGTATATGACGTAGAGGGTTGTACATTACCCTGCTGCTATGTATCATAGCAAGCTATCTCTCATTTTCTTGGGCCCTTCGTGAGGAAGTCGAGCCCAGTCCTGCTCTCATACCATGTTGTTTTTCTTCATATGAGATATGAGAGATATTCGATATATTATTACAATGATGAGTGTTTCATATATAGGGAACATAAGGTGACCATCCATGAAAGGATGCGTCCCTTGAATAATCAATAACTATTTGTTATTATCATTTACCTATTATATAAAATATATAATAATCAATAATAATTATATTATTAATTATTATCTTTAGAGAATGTCTTCCCGTTGTTGTCCAAACATCAACAGAACGGTTATGCTCCAAGTTTAGGATAAATACTATGAAATGGAAGGATTTTCCCCTTTTTTGTATAGGTTATGACTTGCTTTTGCATAAGAATCTTGGGAATTTTATATAGGGTGTACTCAGTTAGACATTATGGAACTTGTTCAGACTCTAAATTCTTTGCTATGTTGTCAGTAGACTCTTCTGATATTAGGCCGACGGTCTGGAGGATTGCCTGTGGTTTTTTGGATTCTGATGTACTTCTCTGGCGTTTTTATACATTGTTTATATTAATGAAAATTCCCCCCCTTTACTATTAAAAAAACATGGAATGAATATACCTTTAAAGTTTTTGTGCTTCCCTACATCAACCTTTTTAAAAAGAATAATTTAGTGGTGAAAGTGATTGAGATTAAGTTTGAGGGTACTTACTTGTATTGTTTAACAAATATCGGAAGATCATTGAAAGTGCTAAGCTTTCTTCGTAATGAAAACATTTAATCCAGTAAATTGTATAATTCACTCCAGCCAAAGAAATCCAAACATTGCTATTCACTCCTTTGTTACAACACTTATCAAATAATATCACGTATGAAGGACAACATTGCATATCGAGTTTCTAAAGTGGAGTTGAATTGAAATTTTGATGATGATGAGTTTTTTCGCCAAAAGATTGAGTAATATTTGGAGTAGTAAGATCTCATTCATGTTGGACAAGACTATTCAACTACTTAACTAGCGAAACATTAATTGTAGAGAAATTCCATTCAACAGTTATCAAGCAAGAATTTTACTTTCAGTGGACCCCAAACTTAACTTTTAACCCCGTGGAAATTTCAAAATGTCGAGCGAAAGATTAGCTTATCGGAGATAGAAAAAACTTTAAGCAGAAGGAAAAGTGAAATACAAACTTTGTTGAAAGTCTAAGGATAACCTCGATGCTCTTTATTAATTTCAAGAAACAAATTAGTCTTCATCGATGAAATTTAGACACTTTTTTGGAGTGACTTTCCAACTTTTGGTTTTGATCAAATTAATTTTCTTCTTCAATCATTGAAGTGTATTTTCCACTTTTTATTTCGGCATAATGCAGTTCTAACTTTAAGTGGAGTTATAATTTCACTTTCCACGGAATTCAAATTTTACATTTTGTGGAGTTCGAGTTTTACTTTCCGCTCCAATCAAAACCAAATTTTAACTCCGCAAAACATGTTATGAGGACAATTCCAACTTTCAAATAAATTAATGCATGCATTCCTCTGATAAAAAAAATCCATTGGGGAAGACTTGTGACTTTTTATGGTGTTAAAACTTCAATTTTGGTGGAGTTTGAATTTTAATTTCCACTCTGATTAAACCAAATTTCAACTCCATGAAATTTTTTTGAATGGCAATTTTAACTTTTAAATAAATCAAAGTGTGCACTCCTTTGATAACTAAAAGCCATCAGGGAAGACCTGTTACTTTTGACGATAGAGAAAGTGGGGTTTCAACTATGATTAAAGTGAAAACTTTACTTTGCTGCACAATTTAGAATGTTATTTTTTTAAGCCTTTGACTTAGAATTTTTTTAAGTTTTTTTAGGGACTCAAAACCCAAAAAACAAAGACTTATTTAGAGTAAATTTTCATCAAAGTTGAAAATGGAAAATTTTCAAAAAAGTAAAGTTGAAAATAAAAAAAAGAATAAAAAGAAAGTGGTGTCCAAAAATTCATAAAATAAAAAAGAAACTTTTTAATGGATACATTTGTTTCTCTACTTAGTTTCTTTCCAACATAGGCAAGGACTCTGATGCTATGCAACTCCATTTTGTGTTTTTTTTATGCATTTACATATGTTTTTATTTTGTTATTAAAATGGTGCCTATTTTTCAAAAAAATAGTCATCTTTACTTCTTTTTAAATCATGGACTTCTTAGATCCATTGATTTTGTCAAATTATATCTCTAAATTCCAAAACCGTTTTACCCATATGTGCACCACACACAATTGTGATGTGTAGTTTMTTGGGACAAAGTAATGATTTTGTCTAAGAAATTTGCATCTCCTACCAACCATTATCCATGTGGTGTTGCATTACATGCCATATTTCTWTATTTCCAATGATTTMTAATGCACATATAAGTCATTGATGGGATGTTTCATGGTCCATGTTTCACCTACATTATTCACTTACCTTGACATTTTCATAACCCTAAMTATCATGAACCTAACATGATCATGCCTTTACCATTACCACCACATGAAACCTTATTTATGCCATCAATAATGATATATTGTTAGGGCTTCTGGGACACTTGGTGGTTAGGTTCATTTATGTTTATTTGTTAATTAATATATCAACCTCAATCAATAACATTTCTTGGTGACATGGTCTTGCGTTTGTGGCCACTTGGTAAGTTTCAAGATCATTATTCCTTTACTTGCAAAGTTGTATGCTTTAAAATTAACATATTCAATGTCACACCATATAACTATTCATAACCTTATTAAAGCCTTAGTTATTGATCAAATTCACCTTTATCCTATCCAGAAATACGGTAGTGTGGAATGATCCCACCAGTTGAATTTGTCTGTACCTTGTATAAGGGTGGAGATCAAGATCATCCACCTTGATTTCTTAATAAGTACATGTTTACATTTTATTTGCATCCATGCATACTGATAATAAATATGTATATTATTCAAATGCGTCAATGAAAAAGTTGGCATGTGTTGGAAGCAGGTCGAATCAGAAAGAAAGGTTATTTTGGGAAGAAAGGCATGCAAGAGGAAAGCGATAGCTAGAAGGAAAAGAAGCACGCGTGCATGCATGGAATACCTAATGACGCTAGGGTTAGGGTTTTTGTAATGCATTGTAATAGTTGATGAGCTAGAAACACATATAAATAGATACCTAGGAGGTCTAGGTAAGGGGTTCTGGAGTTGAAAGGTTCGGACTATGGAGTGTTACTCACATGAGATTGAGTAACAGGTCTGTAACACAAAAATATAATATGATACCTTTTTGAAAGTTGTTGAGTTGTGGGAGAGCAAAGTAACTAGACCTTGAGGGTTAGATTGTAGGTTGAGGAGCCTGGTGTGATCTAGTCAGCCTCGTAAAGGTCGTGGAGTCTGTTTTGTGAATGTATGAATGGATTTGTAGTGCGTGTGGTGCCATATATGACAGAACCATAATAAAAGAGCTTAAGAGCCAAATCTTTGTGAATGTAGCCCAAGAGGGGGTGAACCATGGTAAATCATGTGTTATGTGGAATGTTTATTGTTTATGTCTTTCTTGTCAATGGTTAGATCTTACATGAATGCCTTGATGAAGTAATTAGACATGTTGATTTACATGCATGAATCAAAATGGTAGAATAGCTAAGATAGATGAATGATATAATAATTGACTGAAGATCACATAGTACAATCCCAAATCCCCACTCAGTCATGGATTGCAAGCACTTAAGTATTGCAGTCACCCATTAAGACTATCTCGGGTGAGACTGTGCAGTGCACTCTGTGTACTGTGTTGCCTTCTGGTTTACCAATAGGTCTGATAGTTTTAGAGGCTTTGTTGGATCCCTAGTAGACCTGAACTTGGGTCAAATTATGTTAAAAGTATAACTAGTATAAGCAACCAACAAATGGTTCCATTGCAGATTGGAACAACATAAGATTGAGTGGATGTGATCTGTTGAAGATATGTTAAAAGAATGTAAGATCTGTGGAAGGCGGGTCAAAAGAATATTGAATCGGATGACAAGAAGGTGAAAGAATGTGTCGCTAGAAGGGGATGTTGAGACTGTGGAATCCCACAAAAGTAGAGATCGAAAGTTGGTTGAAGACAAAGGAGCTAGAGTTTGCACAAAAATATAACATAAACACTAGAGTAACACCGCACAAATACCTTGAGAAGTATGTGTTTACTGATCCGCATGAAGTATTTTTCTGTGATTTTCCACACTTATTGCAGGAGTGGATATTAAGGTTGAAGGACAACCACGCAATAGATAGTATGCGATAATTAGAGTGGACCTCAGTTCAGATCGTGCAGTTATAGCAAGTGAATAACAAATTCACCCGCACAGTAGATTTTTGGCTAAACAGCATTGTAGCAAGCTTTGTAACAAAATTTGCAATAGATATCACGAAGTCATACAACACAGTCGAGCAAGAGTTTCTAGGCGACCCTCGAGGAAGGTATATTAGATCATTGCATACTTCTATTAAGATATTACTCTATAACAAATGTGTAATGACAATGGAATCAGACGGCTAAACTTCCCTGCATGCATGGGGGAAGCACTGACAGAAAAAGGAGAAATGGGAGAAAAGGATAAACGAAAGAGGGAGGAAGCCTTGGACCCAATCATGATGGACGATTACTAGATCAAGTGGATCATGGTGACAGCTGGAAAGACATGCAGTGGAGTACCCTACCAATACAAGGGAGCCATAGCCGTGAGGGAAGGCTTGGAAAGTGATGAAGAGGAGGTAGAGGATCTCCAGGTTGTGGAGCAGATTGAGGAAATCCTGCGCGCAACATATGAGAGGAAGACGTGAGCTCCAAGAGAGGGAAGAGAAGGCAACAATCCTATCCATATTAATGTCAGTGTGGAACCCATAAACCCATGTGCGACCAACACACCAAAAAGAACACCACCATTTAGACAACCGAATTTCAGGAGAAGGAAGAGAGCAAGAAGTACATCTACACAAGGAACAACAACTGGGGGAGCCAGTTCAGGAAGCATTAGTCAAGTATCTACACCGCACAGAGGTATTAGTTCACCATTTAGGATGGCAGGACATGATCGCACCATCAAGTTACTATAATTCAAAGGAGAAGTGTCAGAGGACCTGGAGAAACACATGTTTATCTATGAAAAGATCTCGAAAGCAAAACAGATCACAGATAAGGACACTAAACTTGCACAACTAGCGATCACACTAAGGGATCATGCATTGTATTGGTATATGAGTTTAGCCACAAATAATCCACTAGGGACAACCAGAACGATTGTGGATATCAAGAAGTTGTTGACAAACAAATTTCAAAAGCCAAGTTCAGAGGACCAATACATGAACAAGATGATAGAAATCTGACAGAAACCGGGAGAATCTGTATGGGAGATTGACCAGAGATTCAAGCGATTGAAAGGAAAGTTGAAATATCTCATGACAGATATGTAGCATAGACACTCGTTCGTCAATTCACTATTACCACACTTAAAATATCCATTATGACAACAGAAGTTTCAGACATAGGCAGAGGCTCTGTAGGCATCCCTGCAACTGGAAGAAAACCAATATCAGAAGACGGATCCAGCCATCGAAGAGTTGAAGGAGGATCTGAAGAACTTAACATTCCAGCTAAACTAAAACAAAAGTAAGGACAAATGAGAAGTTGTTTGGTGTACCACATGCAGGACATAAGGACATCATAAGAACGAATGTCTAGCATTTGCGCAATACATGGCAACATGAATGCCAAATTCATTACCAACATGAGGACTATGGTGCAAAATCTATAAGAAACAAGGCCATGATCCATATCACTGCCCAATGATGCAGAAGTATCAGATAGTCCCAAACAACTCATATTGCAACTTTTGCAAGTCAGTAGGCCATGATGACAAAGACTGTAGAACCATGGAGTTAATGAGACAGAGGACATCAGATGCATATATGGTGCAGGCAGAAATGATGACTGGGAAAGCTGAAACTCAGTTTAACCAAGTACCAACCCCATACAACACTGCGCAACAACAGTATAATACTGCGCAGCAACCATACAACACAGCACAACCCCATTACAATACCGCGTAGTATAACCAGGCGCCTCAGTATAACGCGCCACGAGAGGATTGAGCTGGCTACAAAGGCAGAGGAAGAGCAAGAGGAGGCTTTGGAAGAGGTAGAGGACTAGTGGTATGTCACAACTGTCAACAACCAGGACATTATGCCAGAAAATGTCTACTTCCACCAGGGACTTGTATGTATTGTCACGCATCGGATCATGACACGAAAGAATGTCCTACATTATTAGGGAAGATCCATGAAAAGAGGAATCAAAACAATCAGAATGTTCAATGGATTTTAGTAGAAGTGAGGGATGAAGGAAGAAACATCAACGTATTTACGCACAGAGGAGCTAAAATAGGGAATGACGCAGTACGACAAGCACCAGTACAACATCAATGGGTGAAGAAGAGTGTTGAACCAAGGAAGCAGTTTGATGCGCATAACGAGAAGGAGATATTTAAGCAAGCCAGACAAGAATTTATGAAGCCTGACATTGTGTCGACTTCAACCGTGCAACATAGTAAGGAAGTACCAGAGTACGAGATGCCTCTATCGTTGGATCGTACCAAAGAAATGCAACCCCTGGGATAAGTAAGTACAATCAAAGTCTTTTTGCAATCATGCGTAAAATTACTAAATGATCCATCCTTTGTCAAAGTATTACAAAATAT
>JASDQU010306263.1:33052-51559 GCA_032191745.1 Picea mariana
GCATCGGATCATGACACGAAAGAATGTCCTACATTATTAGGGAAGATCCATGAAAAGAGGAATCAAAACAATCAGAATGTTCAATGGATTTTAGTAGAAGTGAGGGATGAAGGAAGAAACATCAACGTATTTACGCACAGAGGAGCTAAAATAGGGAATGACGCAGTACGACAAGCACCAGTACAACATCAATGGGTGAAGAAGAGTGTTGAACCAAGGAAGCAGTTTGATGCGCATAACGAGAAGGAGATATTTAAGCAAGCCAGACAAGAATTTATGAAGCCTGACATTGTGTCGACTTCAACCGTGCAACATAGTAAGGAAGTACCAGAGTACGAGATGCCTCTATCGTTGGATCGTACCAAAGAAATGCAACCCCTGGGATAAGTAAGTACAATCAAAGTCTTTTTGCAATCATGCGTAAAATTACTAAATGATCCATCCTTTGTCAAAGTATTACAAAATATATTAGAAAGATGTAACATAGAGACAGAAGGAAAGCTAGAAAAAAAACAATCAATCACCTACATACGAGGAGAAGAACAAGCAGGGAGTTCAGGCTGAATGCTAACATTGGAGATTTCAACATGCGAGATATCATACTAGATCTAGGATCTGAAGCCAATTTATTACCCAAGAAGACATGGCAATGTATGGGAGATCCCACATTAGGATATTCACTCGTTCAGTTGAAACTAACAAATCAACACAGAGTTCTGCCAATAGGGAGGCTGGAAGGAGTAACAATATACCTGGATGGAGTGCACACTAAAGCTGACTTCGAAATAATAGAGATAGTGGATGACACAACACCTTACCCAACATTGCTCAGCTTGGATTGGGCGTTTGATAACCATGCCATAATCAATTTAAAGACAAGGAAAATGACCTTCAAGTCAGGAGAATACAGGGTCATTGCGTCATTAGACCCATCGAAAGGGGAAATGTTCGTAGAGATTACTTGCTTGGACTTGGAGGAAATTAGTCAGTTGTACATAACAACTGCGCGAGATGAGGAGTATGTAAACCCAACTGCAGATGGGATACTCAGTTGGCGGAGCATCACCTCATGTGCGTCAGACTTAGATACGGGTTTAGAGAACTGGAAATAGAGGCTACACAAAGTTTCCACAAGAAGATGTCCAAGAATAGACTGCGCAGTAAGATGGGTAGGTACGAAGATAAGGGAACCACCGAGCTTCCATGGGGTAAACGATCTAGAAGTATTCTTGACACGTTACGAAGATGAAGTGTTAGAAAATCAGAGACCCTTAGCACTAGATATAGCACTCAAGGCCACGCCTGCAAGATGGTGGGGTGCACACAAACAAACAATCAAGGGTTGGTACCAATGTAAGCGGTTACTACACATCAGGTTTGGCGTAGAACAAATAAGCTACCAGCAACATAAATATGATGAACAAGGGACACCAGTGGAACACTTGGAGAAGTGCAGAGCGCTGTGGAAAATGACACCACCAAAAGAATGGCCTCATCATTTTGTACACACATTAGAGGGCATCCCAACAAACTCGTATACGGACCAGAAACTGTGCAAAGGAACCACGAGCTGGACAGTACTATAATAGAACTTTACAGTCACTTTTTCATTTGAACATTAGAACCCCAACATAGATGCAGCACTTAAGCAAATAAGAGGGTTGATATTCATTAATGAACCATAAGTCGAACTCACAATAGAAGAAAAACAACGGAACAGATAAACAGTGAATGAATTGTTGCCATACTACCATGTGCAGGAAGAAGTACCAGATGAAGACGATCTGTGCGATATTTAGATTGAAGAATTTGAGGGAGAAAGAGAAGTGGAAGGTCCACCTCTTGAATCAAAAGTAATTGTTGCGCCAATCAAGGTGAAGAAAGTCAACATTGGGACAGTTGAGAATCCCAAGATGGCCAGCATTGGAGACTATTGGGACGAGAAAACAGTGGAAAGCATAACAGAGTTACTACGCGAGTACAACAACCTGTTCCCCATAACGTTCACAGAAATGAAGGGCATAGAAGGAGAGCTAGGTGAAATGAAGATACCACTCAGAGATGAGGCAAGATCGATCAGACAACAACCATACAGACTAAATCCAATATATAAGAAAAAAGTCAATGYTGAGATCGATAGGATGYTRGAAKCTGGAATCATAGAACCTRCAGAAGAATCATAATGGATAAGCCCGATGGTAGTTCAAGAGAAAAAACAAGGCGGGATAAGAATATGCATCGACTTGAGGAAGCTGAATGATGCGTGCCTACATGACCCGTTCCCTACACCTTTCATGGATGAGGTGTTGGAGAACGTARGAGGACAGKAATTTTATTCATTCACCAACGGATTTTCAGGATACCATCAGATCAAGATAGCACCGGAAGACCAATACAAGACCACTTTTGCTACCAAATGGGGATCCTACTGGTACACAGTCATCTCGTTTGGACTGAAGAATGCACCAACAATATTTTCCAAAGTAGTCATAGCTTCATTTAAAGAAATTATCCACCAATTTCTAGAGGTATACGTGGACGATTGCACAGTCTACAGTCTGTTGAAATGCCATGTAGGGCTCTTGTGGCTAATGTTAGAAAGATGTAGGTAGTGCCAGATATCGTTAAAAATCAAGAAGTGCATCTTTGGAACATTGTTTCGGATACTATTGGGCCATATAGTATGCAAGCAGGGTTTACTATTAGATCCTGCCAAGATTGCAGTAATCGTCAACTTGCCACCACCAAAAACAGTTTGTCAACTAAGAGAGACATCGGGACACACAGGATACTACAGAAAATTTATAAAAGGGTACGCGCAAATCACCGCGCCAATGGAGAAACTACTAAGAAAAGATACAAAGTTCCAGTGGAATGAGGATTGTCAACATGGTATGGATACATTGAAAGAAAAGATGATAACAACACCAATACTAGTATTCCCAGAGTGGGAGAAGACATTCCACGTACACGTAGATGCATCGACCATAGCACTTGGAGCTATTCGGGTGCAGCGAGGAGCAGGAGAATTGGATCATCCTATAGCGTTTGCTAGAAGAAAATTGTCAGAATCAGAGCATAACTACAACACTACAGAGAGGGAAGGCCTAGCTATGGTCTACGCACTTCAGAAGTTCAAACATTAATTACTGGGGAAACATTTCAAGATGTTCACAGACCATTCAACGCTCAAATACCTAGTCAACAAGCCAATGTTGGGGGGGAGAATTTGCAGATGGCTACTGTTGTTTCAAGAATTTGATTTTAAAGTAATAGTCAAGCCATGGAAGCTGAACGTAAGACCAGATCACCTGTCAAGGATCACGAATGGGGAGGAACCTACAAATCTAGAGGACAACTTTCCAGAAACACAGTTATTCTCAGTCCAGATCGTCGATGAATACTTCGCAGACATTATCCAGTACTTGAGTACAGGGACTGCGCCACGGGAATATAACATCGTGCAGAAGAAAAACCTGGTAGTTCGGGTTGCAAACTATCAGTTGATTGCAAGACACTTATACAAAATGGGCGCAGATATCATCTTGAGAAGATGTGTGCTAGAAGATGAAAGACCAAGGATTTTAGCAGAAGCCCATGAGGGAATAGCAGGAGGACATTACGCAGAAAAAGCTACCGCATAGAAGGTATTGCGCAGGGGACTATGGTGGTCGACCATTCATAAAGACTCAAAAGAGTACTGCCAGAAATGCGTTGTATGTCAGAGGGTTGGTAAACCGAATAGAAGGGATGAGACCACAGGTAACTTTGCAGGTATTCGACAAATGGGCAATAGATTTTGTGGGACAATTAACCCACCAGCAAAGAGGACAAGAGTGAGGTACATCATCACCGTGACAGAATACCTGACAAGATGGGTGGAACCAACACCAGTCAAAGATTGCAGCGCAGAGACAACAACACACTTCCTATTCGAGCAAGTGATCACTAGATTTGGTTGCCCCGGGATTTTGATGAGTGACCAAGGCACTCACTTCATTAACAATACTATTAAGGCTAGAACTGAGGAATTTGAAGTCCATCATCAAAATAGTACACCATATCATCCACAAGCAAATGGAACAATGGAAGCCTTTAACAAGATCCTTGAAAATGCACTAACGAAGATCTGTAATGTTAATAGGGATGATTGTGACCTAAAGATACCAGCAGTATTGTGGGAATACAGGACCACATATAAGAAGTTAATAGGAAAAACACCATTCGGATTGGTATATGAACAAGAAGCAGTGGTGTCACTAGAATTTTTAGTACCCAGTCTACACGTAGCAACGATTATGAACATGACAGAATGAGGCACAGTACAAGATAGGCTGAATCAACTGATGATCATGGAGGAAGATAGAACTCTAGCAGGGTTCTACAAAGAAGTCCAGAAAGCAACAGACAAATCTTGGCATGACATACATATCAAGAGGAAAAAATTCAAGGAAGGAGACTTAGCATTAATGTAAGACAGTAAGTCCCTTCAACATCCAGGAAAACTCAGAATGCACTAGTTAGGACCATACAAAGTAAAAACTGTCACAGACGGGGGAGTTGTATAGTTGAAGGACTTAGGAGGCACATAACTCAGAGGGATGATCAATGGGAGCCGACTGAAGTTGTACAAGGACAGTCGACCACTCATACCGTGAAAGTCACCGTGCAGTAAAAAATAAAAGTAAAAAAAATGCCACATAGTACCAGACATCAAAAGATAACAACATAGGCATAGTGCGCCAAAAAGAGAATGAGTACGCACACTTGGCAATGATAGTTGGACGGAGACAGGGCCAACAGTCATTACAAAGCATAAATAACAGGAAAGACAGATACGGCAAAAGAAGCGCCAACTGACGATGACTATCAGAATTGAATGCCAGAAACGAATGACAGGATGTCGCATTAATCACGCCAATTGGCGATGGCAAGGGAAATCAATGGAAAGTACGTGGGAACCAGCGGTTCAATTAAAATGGAATCACGGTAATGTCTTCGACAAGCTTCACACGACACTGATACAAAGCAAGCACACGGGAGCAGAAAGGTTATTGTGAAATCGGGAAAGGCACGGAGCGATAGAGCATACGAAGCAGAGAGGGAAGGTTCCAGAGGCCATTGAGCTTGGCGAACGACAACGTTACCACCATGGCACCACCCAAACATGGAGAACCAATCCTGACTGTCAGACAACCCCAAAGTAGTACCAGAGCACAATCAAAACCACAAGGAAGCGAACATCAACCATATTAGCTGCTAAAAGTCGTCAATGTGGACGAAATCTTGTCGCCTGATACAACACCAGTAAGCCCCACACCCATTGTGGAGGAAACCCAACAGACAACACTAGCAGGTATGGACATTGATACCCCAGAAGAGGGACATGGCCAACAGGATGAGGACACATGTAACCAAGTGCACCCCACAAGCCCTCAAGAATCCCCGAGAGTCAATGGGACAGCTCCAAACCAAAAAGAAATGATCGCGCCGGAAAGATCACAGACAACCATGTCAGAACAGCCACAAGAAGGAGAAGTGGAAGATGTCACCGGTAGACCAGAGGAGTATGCAGAATAATGAACAATGGAGGCTAGAACCTCGAGTCAGCCACCACATCGAAAGGGCAAGCAGACGATACCTAGGTCATCATGCATGCTGTAAGTTTTAAACCTGCGAAGTAAAGCAATGCATATAGATTCTTAAGCAAGACATAAATTAATCAATGGCTCATACACAGAGTACGCAGAGATTTTATACCGAAAACCCTCAACCGAGAAAACCTTTCTTATATTCATTATATCGAATTTCACCATTCACCATACAATATATACAATGTTTTTTAGGTATTTCATAGATACCCAAACCCTAATCCCTTAATCCTGGATTAATTTACAAATTCGCTAAAAATAGCAAAAACCGCCCAAAAAAAAATTTTGGGGCGCTACCCCAGGCTACCGTCCGTTGTCGAACGTTGCGCGTAACCAGGGGGGGCATACCTGCCCCCCCCCTAGGACCCCCCTAGGAAATCTCCTGACACACACGACAGAACACTACTGAGAGGGATCGTCAGACGCAGTTGTCATATCTGACGCGCCCAAACACACACATGCAAAGAATATAACACATACCCAACACATACAACCCATCACAGCCATTGTCTTGCTGCGCATTCTGGAAGGGGTACGTGTACCAAGAAATTTGTTAGGCCACGTAGAGAAATTGAGGTACTCAAACCATGATGTGATGGACACAGACAAGTTCCTAGAGTTCGCCAAGCGAGTCTACCTAATGACTATGGGTATAGGACCCTTTGGTGAACCAATTAATCAACCAGTCCAGTGGGTAGCATGACTGGCCCAAAATGGGATTCTTGGCCTTTTGGACCTACTGCACTTTGGAAGAGGCCAATATACAAACAACTGCGTCAAGCAGCTGATGGCACTGACACATGACGGATATCTGTGGCTGGAACAACTCATCTCAATAGACGTAGAGCTCATTGCATACATCACAGGGATGCCATCATTGGGTGAGGATCCCACGCAGTTCCTCAAGGACAAAACAAAGGAGAAAGCATTGGCTGAGGAAATGAAGAAGAAATATGGCACCGAAAGGGGGTCGAGCAGAATCATCATCAGGTGTATTAGTGACGTCGCGACAAGAATGGACACAAAAATTATGGCATGTAAGTTGCTCAGGAAATGTCGCAAGGAGGAAGTCTCGATCGGGGTTGTCGCAACTACAACACAGTGTGTCGAGGGCACCACACTCAACTGGGCCCCTTATTTGTTGAATTTGTTCCTAGATGACTGCAAGGATGCACAGGATATGGGGACAGAGTTTGATTATTCATGGCTACTCATCCTAATAGTCATGATCGGATGGAAGGAGCCGAAGTATTCATTTTTTGCCACTAGACTCACTCCCTGCCACGGAGCGCGATACTTATCGCTTGAAGCCGCTTCAGACTCCAATAACATAAAAGTGAATGCAACCATATTCGAAGGCTATCTCAGCGACATACATGACAACATCACCAACACTCGGAGGGCATAGCCAACTTCAAAGCCACTAGACATGCGATGTGGATCCAGGCACGGAAAGATCCCGACAATCAATGGCTACAACTGTACTACTGCAACACGCAGGCGGACATAGAGATGGCTATTAAGGATTGGGAAGATGACTGGAGGATTCTAGTCCTCATTCAAGAAATACCTGCAGAGATAGAGGAGGAAAAGGTAAGACAGGAAAAGACACACGCTGAGGAAATAATAGTGCCCAAGAAACCAAGGACAGGTCAGAACAAGGCAACACAGAAAAAAGGGGGGACATTCAAGACATGCATCCATACGGGGAAGAAGAACAACACAGAGGCTCCACAGGTACAACAAAAATAAGCTAAGGCAGCACATGGAACTACATCAAGTCCTACTCCATAAGAGCAAGGCCAGACTAAGAGGCCAATCATCTAGACGGGGGGTGCACGCAAGAAGGCGAAGGCACACAAAACACCCTCAGAATACACGATCACTGAGGATGATGTAGACATGGTGACCCAAATGATCCAGGATCACACAGTTGAGGATTTCAAGAATGTTGCATGCCAAAGGGACATAATTGAGGAAGAGTTGGCACACATGCGACAACTTCTCAGGCAACTTGGAGAAGCCCATGCAACCGACAGTAGCGTAGAAACGGTCCCGTCAACATCACAAATAGGAGGTGAAGCTAGATCAAGCGAGCAGGACAAGATCCAGATGACAGCACACTCGAGCTCGACATTTCATATCACACCCAACATGCTGCGAATGGATGAAATCGTGGGGAAGACACCTCTAAAGGACTTGGCTCAAATACAGTTAGTATTGATGTGGATACCAACCAAAGGCTTATATAAACTGCAAGTCATCTCTACACATGAGGTACAGTCTCGCGCACGCACAGATGCAATGGAATTGCAATAGGCAAAGGACACTCGAGACATGCTGGAATTGATACTCGAACAGGCTAAGCTCGAGACCAAAGATGAGAAGGAAGGTGCAAATGGACTAGAACATAAATTGGCCGCAGCCTATGATAAAATCCCAAAGAATGCCCAGACGACCAAACTCACGGTGACAAATAAGATTGATCAGATTGTGTAGACAATTGATCAATACCAACAGGAGATTGAGCACCTCCGAGAGCATCTCACACCTACCACTCCACTAGAAGTGAAGGAGCAAAGGAAGCAGGAAGAAACAATGCAGATAAAGGAGATAGAGCGACAAGTCCACGCGGTGACCAACTTGTTCAAGAAAGAAGCACAACTCTTGACGAAGCTGGAAGAGGATCAGCAGGTCCAGCAGTGGGACCAGGTGATGCAGGAGCATATTTCCACCTCGACATATGCATCAACAAGTCAACACATCAGCACGCATTTGGAGATAGGGAGAGGCATTGATCCTCTCATTTTCAAAATTTGAATTATAAAGTTAAGATAATTTATGTGTAAGGTCAATAAATGCCAAAGCCATTCCTTTGGACATGTGTGGATGGGTTCATTGAAATAATCGACTGTAAGCAGGTCTAGATCCATGTCAGGTCTGGATCTTTGTTCAATGTTATGAGTCGTAGGGTTAAGGTGTCTTAACGAAAATGTTGATGGCACTAAGGCGGTGGAGAGGATAATCTCATAGAGCCCTCTTTTGTAAAAACGAGAGATATTTTTGTATCGAGATGAGTTTTTTTGAGATTAGGTTAGAAGAAATAGGAAGTAGAGAGGAGAGTGAGTCTTTGTCGCAGTCCGAGCTCTTGTACATAGTTGTAAACAGAATTTGATATTAATACGAAGAAAGGCAGTTTTTCCTGCATACGATGTATATTTATGTTATCTGTGCTCTTTGAATGATATTTTGTGTATGTTCATATATGCTATAGACGTATGTTAGATTTCATCTGCAAGGATAGACAAAATTTATTGTCTGTGAGTTCTTTTGATTTCAGTCTGGGTTTTTGTGGCTAAATGTAAGGGGTGCATGACAGAGTACTGAAGACTCTATGAGCCAGCGCAAAGAGTGCACATTTGAGTTCTGTGTTGAATTCAGGAAGAACATGCCAAGAGGGTATACCAGAGGAATCATAAACTCAAGAGAGGAGCCTCAAAGTTACTAAACACTCTAAAGGAGAGACTGTGCAAAGAAAAGCACCGAGGAAAAGCAGAATTGTTGAGGATTTTGTAGATTTATGCCAAGAGGGTATCGAGCAGGTGTGAGCGTGCACGGAGAGGACTTTGTTTTGAGTTATGTAAGAAGAAGAAGTGTAGGAGGAGAAGACACTTACAGAGTTCTTGAATACTCTGGAGAAATACCTGTGCAAGGAGTGCATCAGGCCAACACTCAGATGAAGTGTTGAAAGACATCCATCTAAACGTTAGTCGAGTGCAAGGAGTGCGTGCAAAGAGAAATTGTGTTAAGTTCATAAGCTCAGGAGGTCAAGTGAAGAACGTGTCAGGTGAGCACCAATAATTCCTTTGAAAGACACAGAAAGGTCAAGGTCAAATTTCATTGACGAAAGTTCGGGAGGGACAGTGCTTTCAGAAATGCAGATGAGACCCAAAGTTACAGGGTTCGCAGGAGGAAGTTTGAAGGTTGTAGCCTTTGAAACATTTGAAATCTTCCAAGTCAGGGAAGAAAGCGAGAACAAAACTCAAGAGGAGTAGTGGTTTTAAGCTTCGAGATGAAATGCTTAGAAAATTCTCTAAGTCTTGAAGAGTTGAAGTGTCTAAAGGTGGAGCGTAGAGATTCAAGGTAACCGAAGGAAGATCAAGGATTAAGATTCATCCAGGAGGGGCTAAAACATTTCAGACCATTAGATCTCAAAGAAGTAGTGCACTGGTTAATCACGAGGATCCTTTGGAATTTCGCAAAATCGGAAGATTTGCAAGGAGCAGAGTGAAATTCGCGAAGTCTGAAATCGTGAGGCGATCATGACCGTCCGTTGAGGTAGAACACATAGCAAAAGATCAACGTTTCGATGATTCGCAAAGAGAGAGAAGTAGGAGTGGGAGAAGTGAAGACTCACGAAGTTCGAGTTCGCGATTTGATCACAGTCGTTGGACCGTCGATTCGATATAAGCGAAGTTCAAAGAATTCACAATTTCGGGTATCGGAGGAAGAGAGATGAGTAGTCTTTCGATAGCCGAAACATGAAGTCCCGAGACGTGAAGTCCTGATTCGCGAAGTGGATCTCGACCGTCGATTGCGGGAGAGATAAGGACCGTTGATTGTCCAGGGGGAGTTCAGAAGTTCAGATTTGGAGAAAGGGGAAGTGAGTTATATTCCAACGACGCGAGGTGCAAAGTCGTGAACCGCTTAGAAGTTTGAGCCCCAGGTTCTAGCCAAAGGTCACATTGATGGAGGCTAAAGGATAAGAGCTAGCACTTGCTAGATGCTAGTTCGAGAGTTCAATAATAGAGAGATTCGGGGTGACTCGCAGCATAATACCCGAGGTCCGAGGTTGCGAAGCGCCTTTTGGTTAAGCGCGTGGTCATAGCCAGTGGTCATGTGGAGGAGGCTTACGCCTAGTGCTTGTTCATGCGAGTGAAGTTTCATAAAGACCTGTGGATTATTTCTTGGAGATTCCAGCAGGGAATCAAAGAGTTGCTTCAGCTCAAGAATTTAAAGATTCTAGACCGGGAGGTCACACAACCCTTGGAGAGAAGGGGGGTCTGCACCACCAGGAAGGACAAAGGATAAGCACAACTATCCAGGACCTCAAGTAGAGGCACAAGACAATGTCGATCACAAAGCACGTCAAAGGAGCACAGGATATGAACAAATTGCAGGCAGAACTCATAGCTGCGCAGACACAGAAAAAGGAGCATCAGGCTCAAATGGAACCGCTCCACGAGTGAGCAGCAGAGGTCATTGCACATGCGGAGGAAGCCAAAACAATTATGGCACAAACCCAGGTAGAGTGTGCAAGGATGGTCAGCGATGAGATTGCAGTGTAGGTATTGGACGCACTCAAGGAGAAGACCGCACAGGCCCAAACGCAAGCAACGAAGCTCACGGAGAAGTTCCAAGCGATTGTAAGAGAGATCGACGAAGCACACAAGGGTTAGGTGGCTCAGGATGAGCCACATGTTAGTGTTGGGGGCATGTTGGAATCAGGATGAATCAGAAAGAAAGGCTATTTTGGGAAGAGAGGCATGTAAGAGGAAAGCAACAGCTGGAAGGAAAAGCAGCACACGTGCATGCATGGAAGACCTAACGATGTTAGGGTTAGGGTTTTTGTAATATATTGTAATGGTTGATGAGCCACAAATGCATATAAATAGATACCTAGTAGGTCTAGGTAAAGGGTTCTCGAGTTGAAAGGTTCGGACTATGGGGTGTTACTCACGTGAGATAGAGTAACGGGACTATAACACGAATATAATTCGATACCTTTTTGCAAGCTGTTGAGTTTTGGGAGAGCAAAGTAACTAGACCTTTAGGGTTATATCCCAGGCTGAGGAGCGTAGTGCGATCTAGTCAGCCTCGTAAAGTTCGTGGAGTCTGTTTTGTGAATGTATGAATGGAATTGTAGTGCATGCGGTGCCATATATGACAGAACCATAGTAAAAGAGCTTAAGAGCTAAATCTTTGTGGATGTAGCCCATAAGGGGTTGAACCACGGTAAATCATGTGTTATGTGAAATGTTTATTGTTTATGTCTTTGTTGTCAATGGTTAGATATTAGATGAATGTCTTGATGAAGTAGTTAGACCTGTTGATTTACATGCATGAATAAAGAACGACATAATAACGAAGATAGATCAATGATATAGTAATTGAGTGAAGATCACATAGTACAATCCCAGATCCCCACTCAATCTTGGACCGCAAGCACTTGAGTATTGCAATCACCCATTAAAACTATCTCGGGAGAGACTGCGCAGTGCACTATGTGCACTGCGTTGCCTTCTGGTTTACCAGGAGGGCCAACAGTTTTAGAGGCTTTGTTGGATCCCTAGTAGACCTGAACCTGGGTCGAATTATGTTAAAAGTATAATTAAGATAAGCAACCAACAACATGCATGATCCTTACCGTTCCAAACAGTGATGTTCTACCCTCACAGTGTGTGATTGATATAGATCAACTAATTAAAGTTACATCATTTTCATGTGCCTTAGTCTAAGTCTAACCAAATTTCATGTTGGTTTCTCTTAATTTATGGAAGAGATAATATCCAAACCTTCTACCCTTAGGTTCACCAAATCCACATTCATTTCCCCTTAAGTTTATAACCCTCTTTGCACAATTACTTGGATACATGTGACCCTCTCTTCCACCATTCAACAATGGGAATGGAGATACCCCTTCAATGATAAGTTCAAATATTGTAGTATTCCATAAATAAAATAGTATGCATAACATAATTATTTTAGCTAGAAATGGTAGAACAACAATGATATAACCAAAAAAATACCAGAATAGTACCAGAATAACACCAGAAAGAGCACCTTGATTAATGATAACAATGTTCACTTGCCTCTTCGAGAGGGAAATCTCCAACAGAGCAGAGCTCTATTATAATAATATCCAAGACAAAACTTCTCATACCCTCTACTCTTATTTATATTAAATCTATCAATCCAAAAGAACAATCTAGAGGAAGATCCTTTTAGAAGCGAAAGCTTCTATTAGGTATTCTTACATTTGACCTATTCCTCCTTATTGCTAGGCCTTATTAATATTGACCTTTATTACATGTAAATGTATTTTTATACCCACTTGAGGGGTTAGGTAGGTTAGGTCCCTAACATCCCCTCACCCTTAAAATCAACATTGTTCTCAAGGCTTGCGATGAGGAAATTGTTGCAGAATGTTAGCTGGCTCCCAGGTGGCATCTCCTAGAGTTGTATCTTTYRACTRGACTAACACTTCCTTGATGGTGYGCTGATGAAGATGATGCTCACGCTGGTCCAAAAATGATTGAGGCCGCAACCAGATGGATCCTTCTTCATCCAACTCAGGAAGGTTGGTTTGAGTTTCGCACATAGTTCCAATCACCTACTTTAAGCAGGAGACATGAAAAACAAGATGGAGCTTAGAAGAACTAGGTAAATCTAACTGATAGGACATCTGTCCCACGCACTTGAGAACTATATAAGGACCATAAAATTTGGGCACCAGTTTCTGGCAATGTTCAGCCTTGAGTGGAGTTTGTTTATAAGGTTGTAGCTGAAGAAATACCTGTTCACCTTTAACAAATTGAAGTTCTGAGCGACCTTGATCGACTTGTTGCTTCATGAGATTTTGAGCCATGACCAAATTCTCTTTGAGGATACAGAGAATAGATTCTCGAGCTGTAAGCATTTGGTCAACCGCCTGAACCTTTGAGACACCTGGCATGTATGAGAGAACGAAAGGTGGCTTTTGTCCATATAATGCTTCAAAAGGAGTCATGCGAGTAGTTGTATGATAAGAAGTGTTGTACCACCATTCAACTAATGGTAACCATTGAGCCCATTGATTTTGCCTTTCAGAGGCAAAACACCTCAAATAAGTCTCTAAACACTTGTTGGCCACTTCAGTTTGACCATCGGTCTGGGGATGATAGGTGGTGTTGAGATGCAATCGGGTGCCCTATAGCCTGAACAGTTCTTGCCAAAAATTGTTGGTGAAAGTGGGATCTCAATCATAAACAATAGAATGAGGAATGCCATGAAGCTTGAAGACATGATCCATGAAAAGTTGAGCCACAATGGATTCAATAAATGGATGTTGAAGAGCACATAAATGAGCTTATTTGGAAAGACGATCAACGACCACCATGATGACTGATTTATTTCTTGATTTAGGTAATCCCACAATAAAATCCATAGAGATGTCCCTCCAAATAGTGGGTGGAATCAGAAGCAGTTGGACTGTGCCAGGGGCTTTGATTGTTTCACCCTTGTTATGTTGACAAACATCACATTCGGGCACAAAAGTGTGAATGTCCTTTTTCATTANGTGTAGCATGAAGCTCAGAAAGCACCGTGGATTTAAGTTGTGACTGTTTACTTAAATAAAAATGACCTTTGTAGCGAAGCTAATCATTGTGCCAAGAGTACCCTGGGGAAACTGGAGAATTGTCTTGCAATTGTTGGATCAGATGCAAAATTTTAGGATCTTGTAGCCATTCTTGGCGAACAGCTTGGAGCCAATATGGTACAATGAAGGATAGGGAGAAAAGGGATCCTTCATCTTCATATTTTCGAGAAAGAGCGTCAACAACCACATTTTCTTTACCTTTCTTGTAAATGATCTCATAATCATATCCAAAGAGCTTAGTTACCCATTTTTGTTGCTCTGGAGAGGAAGGTCGTTGCTCCAGAAAATACTTGAGGCTTTGATGATCTGTCTTAATTTGGAAGCGTTTCCCCAAGATATAAGGGCGCTAGAGATCCACTGCATGCAGAATAACCAACATTTCCTTTTCATAGATTGATTGGACCAAATGGTGTTCTAACAATTGTTTGATGGTAAAGGCGAAAGCCCTGCCCTCTTGCATAAGGACTGCTCCAATTCCTCTCGCGGAGGCATCACATTCCAGGACAAAGGTCTTGGTGAAGTCAAGAAGGGCCAAGTCGGGAGTAGTGTACATAGCCGCCTTCAATGCTTGAAAGGCCTGATCAGCTGCGGGAGTCCAAGTGAAAGAATTCTTTTTAAGGATAGCTGTGAGAGGTGCCACAATCTTTCCATAATTTTGAACAAACTTGCGATAATAGCGTGTTAAACCCATAAAACCATGCAAGATTTTGATAGTCTTGGGGCGAGGCCAATCCTGCATTGCTTCAATCTTCTTAGGATCCAACCGGAAACCAACCTTGCCAACAATATGACCCAAGTACTCGACTTTTGAGGCGCCAAAGNCCCCAAGATATAAGGGCGCTAGAGATCCACTGCATGCAGAATAACCAACATTTCCTTTTCATAGATTGATTGGACCAAATGGTGTTCTAACAATTGTTTGATGGTAAAGGCGAAAGGCCTGCCCTCTTGCATAAGGATTGTTCCAATTTCTCTTGCAGAGGCATCACATTCCAGGACAAAGGTCTTGGTGAAGTCAGGAAGGGCCAAGTCGGGAGTAGTGCACATAGCTGTCTTCAATGCTTGAAAGGCCTGATCAGCTGCGGGAGTCCAAGTGAAAGAATTGTTTTTAAGGATAGCTGTGAGAGGTGCCACAATCTTTCCATAATTTTGAACAAACTTGCGATAATAGCGTGTTAAACCCATAAAACCATGCAAGATTTTGATAGTCTTGGGGCGAGGCCAATCCTGCATTGCTTCAATCTTCTTAGGATCCACCCGGAAACCAACCTTGCCAACAATATGACCCAAGTACTCGACTTTTGAGGCGCCAAAGGCACATTTAGTGTGTTTGAGGAAAAGTTGATGCTGAGAGAGTAGATAGAGAACTTGATCCACATGGGCAAGATGGGATTTCCAAGTTTTACTATAGACGAGAATATCTTCAAAGAAAAGTAAGACAAAATGATGGAGAAAAGGACAAAAGACATGATTCATGAGGCTTTGGAAGGTGGAGGCAGAAGTTGCCGAGGAGTGGAAAAAATAGCTTGGTGTTTGGAGAGAATATCTTGGAGGTCAGGATGCACAGAGGGTGTCTCAACCGCTTGAATAGAATGGAGTTGAGAAATAATATCGGAGTGGTCTTTCTTGAGGAGATTTTCCATGCGATGGGAACTGATGATCTCAGGAGAACCAACTGTGAGACCTTGGAAGTGATACCTTTGTCCCTCCTGGTGGAATTGCATGGTTAATTCCCTAAAATCCATAAGAATGGGACCCAAAGTGCGTAACCATTCAACACCTAACACAATGTCACAACCGCCCATTTCAATGGCAAACTTATGAGATTTCAGGTGGTAATGTCCAATTTGGAGACGTACATTTTCACAACGCCCACGACATCTCATGGACCAACCATTGGCTATCATGATTTGAAAATTATTGAAAGGATGAATATAACAATTGGTTTCATGGGCAATGCGGCGATGAATAAAATTGTGGGTGCTACCACTATTAACAAGGATGATGACCTTCCTATGCTTAATATAGCCAATGAGCTTGAGGGTTTGTGGAGAAGAGAAGTCGGTGAGGGCATGTAAGGAAATGAGTGGTTCAACTTCAGGTGGGTCAACGAGCTCCTGGGTAGCATCGAGAAGGGAGGGCTCTTCAATAATTGGAATTGTCACATCTTCTTCATGAACATATCTAGAAATGGCCATAAAAAGTTTTTGTTCCTTACACTTGTGCCCTGGAAAATATTTTTTATCACAATTATGGCAAAGACCCTTCAGTTGGCGTTCAACCATTTCAGCCCTAGTTAATTTATGGACCTTGAGGGGAGTGACAGGGGGGTTAGGATTAGTGGGTTGAGGGCGAGGAACAAAAGGGGGTTTTTTGTGCTGGAAAAAAATAACTTGTTGGGCCTCTTTAGCATGTTTAGTAGCTTCCAACCAAGTCTGAGGGCAGGCCATGAAAACCTAGGATCAAATTTCATCCTTTAGGCCACTGATAAAGCATTCACAGAAGAAAGCATCTGACATGCCCTCGAATCGAAAGGAAAAATGCTCAAAAGCAGTTATAAAGTCTTCCATTATGCATGATTGTTTCAACTTTGTTAAACGACTGAGATAGCGGGTATCAATGTCAAAGCGGTCATAAAGCTCTGCAACAAACTGGGTCCAGGCAATATAACCCTGACATGAATTTTTACGCCATTTCCACCATTTCTATCATTCAGGATCTAGATAGAGGACAACATAACGAAGTTTGGCCAACTCATCAGTAATACAATGCAAAGAAAAATAATGCTCCATTTGAGTGACCCAACCCGTAGGATTGGAGTCATCAAATTTATTGACCTCGACACGGGGAAGATGGGGGTCACGATGAAAGGAGTTGGATTGAAAATGTAGAGAATGAGAGGAATCAACAACATTTGGTTGGTACGAGGAGGAAGGACCCGGAGGGCGGTTCAACAACCGGTTGACAACATACTGGAGGGTGTTAAATTGGTTCATGAATTTGGCTTCCATGGTGTCAAATTTGTGCTTAACTTGGGTCTCGAATTGTGCAAGGTGGGAATTGGTAGAGCCAATCTCAGAGGTCATATGTTGGATGGATTCCTAGGATTGATTGATGGAAGCTTTCAGGTCTTGGTTGTGAGTGGTGGCCATTTGGAGAGGGGAAGTGCAGGTAATGAAAAATTGGTGGGTGGGACCACAAAAAAGGACTTATAAGTGATAGGTACCATGACGACTAGGGTGAGAAGGGAAATATAATGGAATATGCGGAAAAATAGGGAATCTAAGAAGGGGTYGGGTCCACTGAAAAAAAAAAAGAGWTAAAAAATGAAAGGTATGACTACGATCAGGGAGAAAAGGGGAATCCAATGGGATAGGTCCCAAATAAGTGTGTCGGCGGGACCACTATACTCTTTTTTTTCTTTTTTACTCTTGCAGAGTTATACTCTGGCCTGAATAATACTGCAGTGACGAAATTCCCAAATGCCTAACAGGAAGAAATGTGTGCTAATTTCGCAACCAGAATGTAGAAGGCATAGTTGCACAACAATAGATCTTGTCTATTCTGTTCTTGTTTCCGTCCCAAGGGTTGGGTATTCATGGTTTCTACATACAAGGGTTTTCCCTATGCTATAACTCTCTGATATACGTGTAGGGTCCAACAATAGTACTCGACCCAATATCTCAGGGCACCAAATAAGGAGGCTAGACTGTTCCCTTAGTTGTACTACCCGACTACCCAGGTACTAGAGAGTATCTTCCTGAGTGTTGTTCTCGGTGGCACTATAACAGTTAGGCGACCAATCGGTTTATCTACGGAGGGCTTCAAGAGATCTAGGTCGATTCATATATAGGTGTTGTCTGATGCGCTACCACTCGAAGGGGTACCAACAAGGGTGGCCAACATATGTGCGCTTGAGTACCTCTTGCATTTCTTATGTGTATTACTCCTCGACCGTGGGTTTATGCGTGTAACGACATATCTTTGTAGCTTTAAGATGTCAGAATACGTCTCTACCCGGAAAAAAAATTAACCCACAATTTTCTGTCGAGGAAAGTGCTCTGATACCACTTGTAGTATTCCAGATATAAAATAGTATGCAGAACATAAATATTTTAACTAGAAATGGTAGAACAACAATGACATAACCAGAACAATACCAAAATAATACGAGAATAACACCAGAAAGAGCACCTTGATTAATGATAGCAATGTTCACTTGCCTCTTCGAGGGGGCAACCTCCAGCAGAGCAGAGCTCTAGTACAATAATATCCAAGACAACACTTCTCATACCCTCTACTCTTATTTATACTAAATCTATCTATCCAAAAGAACAATCTAGAGTAAGATCCTTCTAGAAGCAGAAGCTTCTATTAAGTCTTCTTACATTTGACTTATTCCTCCTTATTTCTAGGCCTTATTAATATTGACCTTTA
>JASDQU010306263.1:76965-87448 GCA_032191745.1 Picea mariana
CTTTATTCAGCCATCTCCACCATCTAAAACGGGTTTGAGGAAAACAACGGAGGGAAGTGGCGGGGGACCGTCCCGTGATCCTTAAGGAGATCCTCTCCGGGAAGTACTCTTACTGTCAGGGCTGACCTGGGAAGCTAGGGTGGGCCTCGTTGCCTTACTATCTTGAGCACCCGGCAGTACATTTGGCCAAGGGAGGAGGAAGTTTAAAGCACAAACATAGTTTAGGGAGAGGGAACATAAAATTAATTTAACTTTTAAGAAACCCCTTAATCATTTAGTTGCATAGATCACCTTTGTATGTTTGGGGGACTTAGATGTATTCATAGGAACACACATTGGTGATAATTTCAAGCTTATATCTTTCTTGCAACTTCATGGTGAATGTCTTTGATGTTTCATTGAGCAATTAAGTTAAACATTGAATATCTTGCTTCCTTTTGCTTATTGTGGTGTGAATCAAGAAGGGGTTGAGTATCCCACTTGGGGAGGCATCACCTTCTTTGATTCTTGAGTGCTTTTATGGTTGCCAGTGAAAGCGGTCCAATAGAGTAAGTGCTATTGGGGCATGCTTGGCTAAGGTGTTGATCTCACTTACATCTTGTTGTATCTTTGTATTTTTGTATATTGTGTAAACATTGTAACACTTGTAACTTTTGTGTAAGTAATTGTGGTATTTGGTTTGTGGGTAGTTTAAACTTGAAACATTTATAAACACTTTGTAATAAACCACCCTCAAACTTAGTTGACCCCATTGCCCAACCTTAGGCACTAGTCTTAGTTGACTTAGGGAAATGGTTGATTGACATTTAGATTAGACTTGCACTTTGCATTTGCTACCTTTGCATCATAGGCTAGTTTTTCCCTTTAGCTTTTAACAAATTGAAACTAACTTCTAGAACCTTAACACTAAAATCAATCTAGTAACTAGGGACTACCCCCCTTGGCTTCCCTAGGAGTAAGCCTAGAAGGAAGAGGTTCCAGTCAAGGTGACAGTGTGGACTGAGAACCTAGGCATTGTGCCTCCAAGGACACACTAAGTGAGCCGAACTTAGCTCACGTTAGCAAGTGTGTATTAGGACGGCAACAAGTATCATAGTGGACTCTGTAAAAGACCACTTGATACCCTACATCCCTCATCTTGACTCATTTAAGAAGATGTACAATGCCCTAACTAACCTCTTCTCAGTCATAAACATTGGACAAGTAATGAGTCTGAAGAATGAGCTTCATGACATGAACATGAATGATGATGAAAGCATAACATCATACTTTGTGAGAATCTCTCAGTTAAGAGATGAACCACAAGCTATTGAAGAAATCATTTCAAGGAATTGATAATATAGTACTCAACAGCCTTCCCAAGACATGGGATGCATTTGCCGCAAGCATGAACACAAGAAAGGAATATCTCACATTTGAAGAACTTTGGACTTGCTGTGCACAAGAAGAATCAAGGATTAGCACAAAAGAGAAGTCCCAAAATAAATACGATGATCAAGCCTTCACAACAAAAATTCAAGAATTTCAGGAATAAGGGGAAGTTTGGCCTAAGGAAGGAAGCAGACGAAGCATCGGTTGTCGAAGAAAGGGAACCCTCAAAGAATGCTAAGCAGGATAAAACAAACTTCTTCTTCTAAGACAAGGTAACAATATTCTTCATAGTTCTTCTACCTACCATGTTTACATAGTTTCTGTACATATCTTGCATATCTATTTCTTAGAAGATAAAATGTTCAAGTGAAACAATACCTATGGAAGAATAACAAGATAAGGATTGCTATCATGATGACTACAAGTCAAGCAATACACATGAAAAGTTGAAGTATATTGAAAATCCTTGGTAACAATTCTTGTGGAAGCTATTACATAAGTAACAACTGCAAGATAAGCCGAAATTAGAATCAAACTTGAAGAAACCCAGAAGAAATCAAAACAAAAAGAAGTCAACAATCAAGAGGAAATTAGAAAAAGACTTGTGACACTTTGCAGAAGGCAATAAGGATGCAGACAGAAGTGTGGACTCTCTTAGATGGAGGGAGCTGATTACAGAATTCCAAAAGAAGAGCATGCATTCATGCATGAAGAAAGGATTAGGAGGGAGCTAATCCTAAATGATATGATCCATTGAGGATTATGAAGTATCTGTCCATGTTCCAATTGAAAGTAGCAACCATGATAAACAACACGTGTTCAGTTTGACTCTAGAAGAAGTCTTCTTCGAAAAGAAGCCTTAAAGTATCATTGGTTGTCCATCTACATCCATGATACTATGATGAAAGGAAGAAGTTGGAATCTTCAGGGCATATAAAAGACCCCATGGACCCAAGAGCTAAAGAGAGACATGAGGAAGAACATGAAGATTCCAAGAAAGAAAGAAAAACAAGAACAACCAGTTATTATACCGAGAATCACAAGACTACCAACTTGGTTTGAACCCACTAAGAAGCAATCGAACAAAAGAAATGGAAGTTATGATAAAGAACAGTGTATGTAAGAAAATGTGAAAAAGACTTCTGAATGAAAGCATTGCAAGATTAAGATATTCTTCCAGAAGGAGGGAGAAGACTATGACAACAACTTGTTCTAGTAAACCAGATATACCTCTTGTAGTATCCATGGATTGGAGTTTACATGTAAAAGACTGTTCTTCCCAATAAAGCAAGTGAGAAAGAAGCTTATACCAAAAAGAGACTCATGTATGCAGATATAAGAAGACCTTGTATGGATTCAAACAACCTGATGAAGAGTAACTCATATACAACAGAAGCATGGTGAAAACTTTCTATGACAGAGATGGTGTATCCAAATAGTTACTCAGAAGTCTGGGATGATGGATTGTTAATCCATGGCAAACTCTTATGATGACAGAAGAAGTGCTACTTGGATATGTTTCAGTTTGAGCCTTGCCACGATGTTATTAGCTAGCAGGAAACATAAGTGCTGAATTCGACCATGATATATTGTAATCATCAGAGCTATATGAAGGCTTCAGAGAAAACCAGTGTTCCATGACAGACCGAAGTACATTGAGATCAAGCATTATATTCTCCGTGATGAAATCCAGAAAAGAGAATTGGTTCTCCAATATATCTCCACAGTTGAGCAGATAACAGATATTTTGGTAAAGCCTCTGCCCAAGATGAAAAGTTTGCATACTCAAGAAACAAGTTGGGCCTCGTGGAAACAAATTCCTTATTGAAAAAGGAAGATATTACTCTCAGGTTGGGAGGGAGCACTTATATGTTATTGATTTATGGATAGTCATTTTTTAGTCCGAAAAATGGTCTAGGATGAGCAGTTCCTTTCCAGTTCGGAAAGTGGTTTGAAGATTTCTGACAGACAGGCGTTTTCTAGTTTGGAAAATGGTCCAGATCGGACAATCATTTTCGTAATGAAAATGGTCCGATAGATTGCTGATGTACCATAGGCAACGATTCCCCTTGTGGCCAGTGTGGGGGAATGGTCTAAGACAATCATTCTTCTTGGTAGTCACTTTGAGTAGTGGTCAAGTAGAATGGTTCGCCTCGCCGAGTAGTCATTCTTTCAAAGTTCACAGTTGTGAGCAGTTTCGAAGAATGGTCCATTTTGGAGGTTGGTGCAAGACAGTCATTTCCATTAGGAAATGGTCCGGACAGTCATTCCCTAGTGCAGACTCATTCTATCCAGGTTGCACTATGATTAGTGCTGAAGGAATGGCCCAGTTAGGTGAATGGTCCAGGTTCAACAATCAGGGACATGCATTCCCTAGGACAGACTCATTCTCTCCAGGTTGCACTATGATTTGTGTTGGAGGAATGGCCTAGTTAGGTGAATGGTCTAGGCTCAGAAATCAGGGACAATTATTCTTCTATGCTTGAGAAGAATAGTCCATATAGCCCATGGATGATATTTTACCTTTTGAGGGAAGATGCTCTTCCAGATCTCACAGATGTGAGTGGAAGAATGGCTCAGATGACTCAGTTTATATCATGATATTGTTTTATGCAGGTTGATATCAAATGATATGATTGCTATGGAGACTGTATGTCTCTGGATAGTAGATGTATGCTACTGTGGTGGATGTGTTCCATTGGTTGTGACTATGTGTCACTGATTAAGTAGTCGTGTGCTACTTGGTGTGGTTGTGTACCATTGGATAGTAGTTGTGTACTACTATGGATAGACACAATTGTGTTCTATTGAATGACATTGTTCTGATTGCCATGTAGACTATCAGTAGTGTTGAAAATGATTATAAGCTAGATGGATAGTCAGTGTGCTGATGGACAGACATTCTCCAGACGAAAAATGGTCCAGGACATTTATCTTCTAGGATGTATGTCTAGATTAGAAGAATAGTCCTTGTAGCCCATGGCGTGGCTTCCAACATCTATTGGAATAGTTATTCTTCTAGGACATATGTCTGGATTAGAAGATTGGTTCTTGTATCACTTTGTGGAGTGAGTGACTTATTCAACATCATGCCTAATTACTTAGATGGAGTATGGCTTCGAGAGATGATGCAGTTGATGCTATCAGATGATACTGATAGTGATGATGGTGCTCGTGATCTAATCATGAGATAGCCTGTATGGCTATGATGATGCTACCGGTTGAATGGTATGTTTGTTCTCAAGACCATTGCTTTCAATACCTCCCTAGCTAGGAGGGAGTGTTAATATTATGGTAGCTGCAGGAGGTATTAACCTCCACGTGTAACCCTAACAAGAATAGAATATTCTGGGAAGCAAGAAGAAACCCTAAAGCATTGGACATAACCCTAGAAGACAAGTCGGCTAAAGGAAATATTTAATATTTTAGCCTCGAGAATGAGAAGTCGGCCCAGACAGCTAAGGAGGAGCAGTATAAATACATGATGCCAGAGCTCATTTGACACACATAGCTCGCAACTACAAAAATTCAGTAAGTGTGCAAGTTTGTAGAGTAGTTGCAGTTGCAACTACTGCAACTAGTATTTTTTGGTTTTAGGCTTGGACTTTCTATTGGTTATGGTTTGGACTTTCTTCTTGGTATGCTAGCTCTGGAGAGTGGTACGCTGCCTTGATTGGCTTTTGGACCTAGAGTTTGCTTCCAGAATTATTCTCTCTGTCAAGGTTAAGGTGCTCGGGGGTGGCTTTGGCCTATGGTTGGGTGAAAATATATCTATATTGTTTATGGTTAAACGAGCACACCTATTATTTCTAACAATCCGGAATTTCCGAGCCGAAAAACTCCAGATCTCCTTGGGCCAGGCCTGTCTCCATCCCTTTCGACAAAGAACAGAGGTTAGAAGCTGATAGATCCTGCATAGGATTCTCCAGGGGGAGTGAGGCCTGAATGTCAATTTCAGACAGCTCCTCAACCCCTACATCTGGACGAAATTTGCTTGTTGGCACAACAAAAACGCCTGACTCTTCCTTTGAATCCATAGAATAATCCACTGCTTCTTCTTCCGGATCCATCGCGCAAAAAACAATATGCTAAAGAAGGGAAAGAATAATGTAGAAAACCCTCGAATTATCCTCCTGCGGCACCCATGGTTTCGATCCTTTTATGTCTTTTTTTTCCAGGTTACTTTGCCTGGGGAAAATCCTTGTTATTTCCCCTCATTTAGAGGATGGTACCTAGGGTAAACCCTAGAAAATTCAGGGCACAAGACCCGTCAACAACGGGGCTCAAAGCCATTACAACAATATACTCGTTAAGTGCTCAACATGTCACTTGCGGGAATCGAACTTGGGTGGGGAGGATAACAGTGATTCCTCCCAACCACCTCAGCCAAACCCGATTGACAGATGTCTATTGTTGTTATGTTAGCCTACCAATAATAAACCCAATTTTTGCTAGACAAACACAAGCTCACATTCATGACAAATGCTTAAGTATGGCACCTCTAGCCTTCCAAGGACTTTTTCTGTTATGTAAATCAGCAAGCTAAGGCTAATTTGTGGTATGCCTAGCAGACCCTATTGCCTTACATTCTCATGCACTTGCCCTCTTTGAATTATATTCCCATGACTCCATTTTTCCAAGATGTGATTAGGCACTTGGTTTAGGGGTTTCTACCTTCATATTCCTTTCCCATACCACTCATTTATTTTACTTCTACTACAACAATTTGTTTTGCTTAGGCTAACTCTTCACAAAATCACCTTGAGCCTCCACTATATAGCCTTACCAATCCTATCTTTAGGGAAGCCCCCCTTGGGTTAGAGAAGAGCCAACCAAAAGTGTGAGGAAGAGCTATTGAGGTGATAGTGGGTAGCCTTCCATAGTTACACAAACTTGCCCCTTGATGCTTAGGAATTTACATCATACGGGGGTGCTAGATTTTGTTGTAACAGGGCGTATGGTCTTGTCCTATTAGACAGGCTATTCCTTCGTGGCTTCTTCTACATGATTTTTTTCCATATTAATGACATAGTAAATCCATCCATATCAGGGACACCGGCTTCATTATATTCCCAAGTTTCCACAAGTAATTTAATGTCAATTTCTTTAGAAATCCAACTCAACTTAGGACCCTTTCTCCATGGAAATCCCAAACAATCTCACATGAGGATCCTAAGTTTGCTTAATTTCTACTTGTCATTATTTTTTTGATTCTTATGCCTAATAATTGCTTTACTATTTCTAATTATTGTCCATTTTCCTTCTTTCCTAGCTTGTTTTACCTTGTGAACCTCCTTCCTCTATTCAACTTGATATTTGGGGATGAGATCTCCATTCATAATTTTTCCTGTCCCTTTTAGACCGTATGTTTTGCTTAGTATCTCATATTTGTTGTTGATAAAAGCTACCTTAATTTTTGTCAACCTGTTTTTATTTTCCATTATTTTGCCGAGTCTCTTTGCTTCTGTGGGGCAGGTTGTTTTAATTTGGAACCTCTTTTCTAGCTCATCCTGGACTAGATCGAATGTGTCCTCTTCTCCTTCCTCCTTTAAGCCCAAAATTATGAGGGTTAAAGACTTTTTATTATGTTAATGATCTATTTATTTTATTTTATTCAATTTTTATTTGATGGGTTTGATATTTAGTTTACCTTCCAAATTAATTAGGGCCAAAGTAGTGTTATTTTGTCTTCCAGACCAGGATACTTTCTGTCCAAAGCTTAGGGAAGCCCTCCTTCACGGCTAAATAAAGAGTTTGTGAATGAGATGAATATCAATAAGCTTAATATTGCTTGTTTAATGAAAATTGTGAGATCATAAGCCATGAACCAGGATAAAAGGGGAGAATACTCAACATAGTGCATTAATGGTAGTGAAAGAGGATGCTTGAGAAACATTAAGTGTTTGTTTGTGTAATGACAACTATAAGCTGTATATGATAACCTTTGTGGGCATGCTTGGATTCTCTCCAAGATGAGACTTCTATGTGAATGATCCTTCCCTCCTGCATCTGAAACACATTAAAACAAGAGATATTAATAAGGTTAGCTTGCAGTGTAACCCTACTCAATCAACTGGGACATGTTGCGAAGCTTTGCATTGTAAATCAATTACCCTGCACCATTAGGGAATGGATTTTTACTGTTGCAAACATCCTATAAGAGAGCCCACGCTTATGGGCAATGCTACTAGACTTGCATCACTGCTCCATTAGAAGAGTAGCTTGCCTGATGCTTCACACTCTTTATCATAATCCTATGGGCACATGCTTTAGTGCCTTTGATCCCACTTACATTAAAGCAGTCCTTAGAGGGCCGACTTTTGTTTTTGAAAAGATATTCCTTCCAGGTACTCTTTATATTTCAATAAAAGACGTGGTCTATCTTAAAGAAGATATTAGATAAACATTTTATTAATAGGTTCATCCCGTCTTACTTCTTTCTCAGAAGTATGCAACTTCTAACTCTTTTGTGACTGTTACTGAACTTGTTTGATGCTAAATCACAGAAGGAATCACCAACAGCATGAATATGTGTAACACTAAAGAATTCCAAGAACCAGTAGTAGGAACAATATCCTAATTAAGGAAAATGTTTAGCTTTATCTCATGATCACCGAGTAAGTTATGTGTGGTTGCATTCTTTTATGTTGTTAGAATTCTACTTTATTTTGCATGTTTTTCTTTTATATAATAGCCAACTGCCATTATCTCATGATTAAAGACTAAGCTTTGTGTAGCTGCATTATTCTCCTTTTGACACAACTCAAGTGGCCTTTTAATTGAGCATTTCTCTTTATTTTGTATGTGTTCCTGTGACATAATAGCAAACTGCTCCATAGGAGTTCAGGGTCGTCCTTTTTGGGAGGTTGAAGGATGGCTATAAATATTAAATATATTTTCTTCTTAATCTTATAGAGATAGTGAGGGAGCAATGGTGTCCAAAATTGAATGGGTCATTTTTCACTATTGGGAACAAATTAGGAACATGTTCTACAAAGGAAAGTTATGCTAAAGGAGCATTTGTTCGAGTCTAGATAAAAATATAGAATCGATTTTTACCCCATCAATGCAAAACGGTAAAATCTATCTTGTTATATGAGTCATTTATAAAGGGGCATCTACAGGTGGGAAGGAGAGTAAGTTCAGACCTTTAGGACAGGTTCTGACTGAGAGACTGAACATAAGAAGTGGAAGCAGAAAGATGCATGGAATGAAATAATCTTTTTAGAATAATTTTACTAAACATCAATGATGGGACCTTTAATGGTACCCAGGGATTAGTAATACACCGTGTTCCAAACCACCAATGGAATGCATAGCATAGAGTGCATTTCTAAAGAAAAATGCATCAATGATTAATTGTGATTTTGAATAACACAGGTTCATCAGGCGTCTGCCAAGGAACTTCAGAATAGTATGTACTGCTGCATCTTCTGCAGGGGGATCAAGTGCAAGTAATGATGAGAATCCTTATAAGGTAGTTCTACAGTAATTTTATATCAATCCTGTACAGTATTTAGTATTTACAAAAATAAACTTTTTTTTATTATATATTTGTACATATTTGTGCCATTTCATTTTGTTGAGTGCATTTTATCAAAGTCATTTTCTTATTGGTTATGCTTCTTATGTAGGTCCTTGGTGTTAGTCCAATAGAGAGATTTGATGTGATCAAAGCTTCTTATACAAAAAAATATAAAGATGCAGAAAAAAGAGGGGACGGGGCAGCTATGGCACAAGTAGGTACATTTTCTTGATGGATTTACCCCTCTACAGAAGGACAAAATTGTCTCATCATCCCAGTTTCTATTTCTCAAACATGTTGAAGTTGTCTTGAAACTGATAAGTTATGATTGAACTTATAAATGAAGCATATATATTGCGTTTTGGATTCTTATTTTCTTGTTATTTTTGGTTGGCAATTTTGGTGACTTGATTACAAATTGTGTTGTAGACTGACAATGTTGTGGAGACACCTTGAAAACTACAGAGTATTTTCAGACGTTCATGTTTGCTTATGATTCTCGTTTGGTATTTGTTCTCAACTTGATGATAAATTCTCTCTAACTGTTGAATACCTACAGTTTGTACTTTGGCAGCTTTGTATTTCCCTCTGGTACCATTTTTATATTAAACTTTTGTGCGTGTTTCTAGGCCACATACCCACTTCATTCTAGTATTTGGCAGCATTCTAATTTCAATTGAGTATCAGAGTTCCATATAGAATATGCATGTCTATCATGTGTGGTTATTTTGAATTTGATTAGCTTATTATTATACTCATCTTATGCAAATTTGGATCGTGTGTTTACTTTTGCTGACCTTTGCATAGTGTCTATCCCTTTCAGTTAACTTCCATGACAGCCGCTATATTAAGGGCTGAAAAGGAGAAGCTGACGTGGATATTGTTAATGTTTATGCCATTATTATAGTTCTTTGCATTTCAATAGATAAGAGCAACATAAAAACAAGATCACTGAGAAATACACATTCACAAGAGACACAACATTTATCCTGGGAAACCCTCTAGGGGAAGAAAACCCAACAAAAACTTCCTTATCATAAATTGCTAATACAATGTTCAAGAGATAACTCAAACCAATATAGATAGTCCTCCCCAAAATATGTGCCACTCTTCTCCTTCTCTCTCACTGGTAAGTTGCAGCTTGCCTCACAAGAATGAGCAAGTGTGTTGTGTGATAAAGTGAGGCGCTAGCCTCTCTATATATACAAGTCTGGCACGTGTGAAAGGTCTTCACTGGCAGGGCCGACCTCACACTATGGGTGGGTAAACCCACCTTTAATTTAATTCTGGGTTTCAAATTTCAATAATAACTGCCGGGGCCGACTTCTTATTCTGCCTATTACAATTGTTCAATGACCAATCCGCAAAAGGGGATTTGGTCCTAATACAATTACCGACATGATTAATCCACAATGGGGATTAATCCTATGAATAAAATAACAATAATAATAAGAATACTCTTCGCAGTTACATTATTTCAACACTCCCCCTTAACAAGAAGGGTCTTTTTCAACAGCATCAGGCGAGAGAGGTCTGCATCATCAGTGGCATCAGGAGGACAGTATCATCAATATCATCTTGAAACAT
>JASDQU010306263.1:172896-183701 GCA_032191745.1 Picea mariana
CCACGCCAAGGCAGTGTCCTCTAGTTAGACCTTGAAATAAAAAGAAAGAAAAGGTAATAAATAAAAGAAAGAATAAAGGCAATAAAGGGCTTGGAAAGAATTGCATCCATGATAGGTACAGCTCGCCTCCTACAAAGGCACTCACGGATAATATCACCCTTGTCTTCCACTATGTCTGAACATCCTTTGACCATACCACCTCGGGTTACATGGCTTGGATGATATCCTTTGGGAACTTTCCTTTTCTTATGGATGCTGGCCCAATAGGGCACTTTGTCTTTTTCTTCGGCTTTGTATAGTAGGTCATTGTAATGTCTTTGAGCTATTAGATGATATGCTAGGGGTTTTATGCATGCATTTGATAAAATTAATGATGAAATATGATTGACATTGCTATGATCCCGAGGACTAATGAGGCCATGGAGGGTAAAGTTTTTGATGTGCAGGACCATGCCCGACGGACAGGTACCAAGTGGACCGGTACACATGGGGAGATGATTAGTTCGGACCTCCATGGGGCTGAAGAGCCCATCAGATGGTTGTTGGGACCTCATCAGGAGCAGAGACAGGACAGTGATTGGTCGAGCCTTCGCACGAGAGAAGAAGGACATTTTCATCCAGGACGCCTTGGCTGAGCCCAGCCCTAGGGGGTTGACCCACTGCAGGTGGAACGTGTCCCTCTGTTGACCCAGGACGTCCTCTAGAGGCCCTTGACGTCACCTCCAGCGCATGGCACTTTGACAGGGCAGTTTGGCACGTGTGGCAGAGTTTGGAGGCCCAGAGAGGACCAACGTTTGTCATCCAGTGCTGTGATTTGCCCTAAAAAGGGCCAACGTCTCCCTCAAATGGGCTAGATGTCTTGCTCATTGCTCATTTAGGGTTTTCTTTTAGCAGATTAATGTAAAACAGTATGATTTTTAGTTATTAGCCTTGTCGGTTGTTTTAATGACCTAATTTTAATTAAAGGTCATTGGATGATATAAATTGAGGATGTTTTCCCTCATTTGGAAATAACACAATTCACTCACACTTGTGAGGTCTGATTTTTGCGCCCTTCTTGGGTATATTTGTTGCATAAGTGAGGCGCACTTGCTATTGGAAGGATATTTTTGGCATTTTATGGCATTTTTCTCAAGGAAGGTTTACAACTAGGGTTTGCTTGTGCTTCTCTTCATGATATGTAAGTAAATTTTCTTACAAAACTTCTTAATTGAATGGTTGTAGGTGTAATTTCTTGCATTTGCTTATTATATTGCTGATTTAAAACCCTAGGTAACAAGCACACAAGTAGGTTATTGTTACATGTCCCCTTAGAGAGAAATTTTTCAGCCATTGAAGAAAAGGGATTAAGCCTAGCCTTTGCTACACTTATCTTGCTTCTTCCTTTGAGCTAGCGTTGAAGTTTATAGGTTGAAAGAAGGTGACGTCCTAGGCCTAGGTTACCTACACCTAGGGCCTTCATCTTCTAGGGTTTGAAAGCCTTGTCCTTACAACACTTTCTCCCTTAGACTTATTCTTTATGTTAGCCATTTTGCCGAGTTAACCTAAAGAAGGAGGAAAGAGCATGAGACCTTGCTTAAGCAACACCGGAGTGAGCCTTTTTCTCCTAGGGTTTTGATTCTAGGGCCCTGCCTTTGCAGCACCATAGAACCCTACCTTCCAGTCTTTAAGTCATCATCCTTTCAAAATCTTGTGCCCTTTTCTTATTTGACTCCATATACCCTAAGGCACTGATATTTGACCTCCAACGTTGAAGTCTTAGTGTACAAAACTACTTTCAAAACTATAATTTTGAAACCCTAACTAACAGAACTAACCTAATTAGGGCTGACGTCATAGTTGGTTATCTCATCTTGACGCAACAGAAGTTGAATATAAGCAATTAAGTGATGATTTCAAGCATTTATTGAGTAAATTGTTGATTGGACATATTGTTGGCTTAGTCATCTTTATAGATATTGATGAATTGATGGTCTTTCATAGCTAATTGACAAAACGTTGACTTCATTTAATATCTATTGCATTACATTGCTTATTGAATAATATCAGATAGTCATTGAAATACTAACCCTTTGAGTTATAGTCTGCATATATATATTGTGTTGTGGTTGTCTTGTTCCGGGCAGGTGTTTTCAATAGGGCATACACTTCATTTATTGGCTGATTAGCCGGACTGTCTGACATTGGTGGTAACCTGTGAGGAGGGAACTCTAAAACTTGACCTTATACCTTCTACCTCTTCAAACCCCAGGTTGTCGGGGACGTCTCCCCTAGGCTAACCTCCCTAAACAGAAAGAACCTCCCCATTGAGGTGACATTGGGTGGGGAAGGTTCCTGTTACGCCAGTTTGATCTCTATCTTTTAGCCTATGACCTAAACTACAAACTGAGCGATAACATTTTGGCGCCGTTGCCGGGGAACACTGAGTCAATCTTCCTCAACGACAAATCTTTTGGTAAGCCTTGCCTCAAAGACGTTTCTCTTACAAGCTTACCTGGCGACTCCACTAGACTTTAATCCCCTATTCTTTGATAGTTTCAGGAAAACTATCTGGCGACTCCACAAACCAAAAGGAGATTCAATAATCTTCCTTTAGCTTTCAGAAGGAAGCCTCCTTTGAATTCACCTGTTGTCAAGTCACTTTTTGGAAAGAGACTTCCTTTAAACATGTCTACCTCTCAGACCGACACTACAAACCCAATTAACAATCAAAGACAATGGTCATCTACTCTGTTCAAGCCATTTGACATGTCATCCATACCTGGCTACCCTAGGCAAATGCCACCCAAGTATGAAAAGTGGTTGCCTAAGTTTACCGGCACTGATGCCACTAGTGCCGAAGAGCATATGAGTAACTTTTGGGAATTTTTTCAGCTCCACCCCATTAGTGATGACGCTGAAAACTTGGTCATGAAGTTATTCTCTGCTACCCTTTATGATGCTGCAAGACGTTGGTATCTCAATCTTCCTGATGGAAGCATCAAAACCATGGATAGACTTGAGCAAATCTTTCTCAGAAGGTGGAGCATCAAAGAAGACCCTAACATGCTGCTCACTCAACTAAATAGCCTTGCTAAGCATGAGAATGAGTCTATTTGGGAATTTCACACTAGATTCGAAGCATTACTCCAAAGAATTCCCCCAAGCCATCATCCGAAAGATGACTATCTTGTTCACATTTACACCAGATCTTTCAGTGGCCAGCTAGGGTATCTTCTTAGAGACAAAGACCCCCAATCCATTCAAGAAGCCCAAGAGCTCGCTACCAAAATAGAAGGGAATCTCCTTTCATCCAAGATTGAGCCCTTTGCTAACCCTAGGGGGAGAATAGACACCAAGCAGAAAATAGTACACAATGCCAAGCCTACTTCAGATCTCTGCACCAGTATCAACAAGCTACAAGCTTCTGTGGATAGCATCATGAAGAATCAAGAAGAAATGATGAGCCGGATCGTTAGACTTGAAAAGTCCCAGACCCAAGCACCCAGACCTCCATTCAAAGGGCAATTCCAGAAAGGGAACCAAGCCTACAAGCCGAAGAATGAAAACGAAGTCCCAAATACTTTGGCCCCTACAAACATCGTTGATGAAAACCCTTGGTGCCTGGAATGCAGTGAAGCACATTGGGAGAATGAATGTCCTTATAACACCAGCCAACAACAAGTCAACAATCTGGACTGCTTTATGAACCTTCCTCAGATAAATATCACAGATATAGAACATCAACAAGCCCTGAAGGAAGCAACAAGAGCAGCAAGGATGGCAGTAATAAACAACTTGGATCAAGAATCACGAGAAAAGCTAAAAAGGCAAGAAGTCCAAGTATACAGGAGAAAGAATCCGAAACAACCTACCGCTGACCAGCCAAAATCTCTTGAGGTTCTTCCTCCCAAGACATCCAAAACTGATAAGGTTAACCTTGATTTTGACTTTGAAGGAGCCTTGTCAAAGATGCATGTAAACGTTCCCCTAAAAGAAGCAATTAAGATCCCTTCTATTAAAGAACGCTTTGAGACCTTCTTTTCAGGAACAGCTGAGCCTATGGACCCCCCAATTATGTTACAGGCTTATCACTTCAGAATCCAGTATGGTGAAAACCCCCCATTCTTCATGACCCTAATGATGAACAACAAATACCTTAACAATTGCATGCTAGATACAGGTGTTGGTGCAAATATGATGTCTCTTAAAGTCATGCAGCAAATGGGTTTGAAGGTCACTAGGCCTTACAGGAATGTGTGTGGTTTTGAATCTAAAGCAATACCCACACATGGTGTGGTTGAAAATGTCGAAGTGCACTACAAGCATGTCATGATTCACCGGGGGCAAGGCACCAAGGAATTGTCAAAACATACATGCAGGTAAGGGAAAGGTTTTCATGGAAAGGTCTCAAAGAAGATGTGATGAGCCACATCAAGGAGTGTACTATTTGCCAGGAAAACAAGGATGAGCACACACATCCAGCAGGACTACTACAACCTCTACCCATTCCGGAGCACAAATGGGAAAGCATCTCCATGGACTTCATCACAGGATTGCTAAGGGCATAGGGGAAAGGCTACATTTTCGTAGTGGTGAACAGGTTAACTAAATTTGCACACTTCTTCTCCATTGCCACAGACTTTAGTTCAAGGAGATCTTCAGACTACATGGGTTGCCCAAGACCATTATTAGTGACAGGGATAGCCGATTTATGAGTACCAGTTACCACCCTCAGACTGATGGGCAAACCGAAATAGTCAACAAGTGGGTGGAAGGCTACCTCAGAAATTATGTAGCAGGACAGTAGAAGGCATGGGTTAGGTGGATACACCTAGGGGAATACTGTTACAACACCACTCGTCATATGTCCATTGGTATGACTCCATGCAGGGCCCTGTACAGTTATGACCCTCTCTCCTTTGTAGAGATTGCCTTTGGTGATAGCAGAGCTCCTATGGTGCAGGATTGGGTGCAGCATAGTTAGGACATACTCAGGGAATTGAAAGATCATCTACAAAGGGCACAGAATCAACAAAAGGTCCAGGCAGACAAACACAGGGTAGAGCATACATTTGAGGTTGGTGACTTGGTCTACTTAAGGCTCCAACCGTACCGACAGGCTTCTATCAAAAGAACCGGAGCAGAAAAGCTCCAACTCCGATTTTTTGGACCCTATAGGATCAACAAGAAGGTAGGGGCCGTGGCTTATGAACTTGAGCTTCCACAGGGCAGCAAGATACACAACGTCTTCCATGTGTCATGCTTGAAGAGGGCCATTGGCCAACACATCACCCCACTTGAGCTACTACCACCCTTAGATGAAGAGGGGCAATTGGTACTAGTGCCAGAGGAAATACTGGAGGTTCGGGAGAAGAAACTCCGGAGGAGGAGCATCAAAGAATACTTAGTCAAATGGAAGGACTTGCCCATTGAGGATGCTACGTGGGAGAGTGAACAGGTGATACAGGAGACAGGTGTAGAATTGTTTGTGGACAAGCAATTTCTAGCAAGGGAGACTATAATGTCCCCCACCTCTTGATGAAGAGGTTTGGAGAGACTCGGTAGTCTAGTCATCCCCACTAGACTATACTCTCATGCAGCATGGGGAAAAGTCAGCTAAACTCAATGTTATGATTTGAAGTTGACTTAAAAAGGTAAAAAGTAACTCACTGGAAGATTAGAACGCTTGAGGTTGAGTTAGGAGTTGAACCTGAGGGTTAACTTAACTCAACAGAGGAATAGAAGGAGGTATAAAGGAAAGCCTAGAGCGCACCTCTCACCCATCTTGGATTATTATGCATTTTTCTATTGGGCTCTTGAGCACACAGTTTTGAGGGTTTTGAGAATACAAATCCTAGAGAACAACTCGATGGTTAAAGATTCCACCCATCTTGTTCCAAGCTTGGTCTCAGGGATGAAATACTCTACCCACACCATTCTACAGTATTCACAGGTATCATTACTCATCCAGGACATCTACAGGTCGTACCCTTGACGGTCTTCAGCAGGGGAGCGCACCAGTCATTGAAGGGAAGTTCAATCTAGGAGATTGGCAGGGATTTTGGACATTCTACCACTTGGGTTTTTCTTGCAGGGCCTCAATCATCAGATCCAGTGCATTTTGAGAGGGTTACTCTTGCAGATTGATTTCCTAGAGCATTGGCACGTTTTGGAGAGAAGGAGGGCACTATTGAGATTCAGATCTACCCAGTTTGGAGGGGTTATACTTCAGATCTAACCATGAGAGTTCACCTAGTGACTTGCAGTGGCCCGATCTATCTTTCTAGGGAGTTTCAGGGCATTTGGAGGCTTCTTTCATCAGGGTCGAACTATTGGGCATTGACAGCATCCAGGAGGGCGCAGCTCCACTTAGGGTTTCATCATTTGGAGGGGTATCCTTTAGCATTTCGGCCTGAAACTTCAAGAGGGGGGTTCTATCACCCCGATCTATCATTCCACCGAGTTTGGAGTCATTTGGAGACTTCCTTCAGCTAGGCCAAAATATTGGCCTTCTTAGCTCTATAGAGGACATGCCATCAGCCAGGGGGGATTTGGACTTGACCCTAGTTCTTCTTGTATTGGTCTTCGTTGTATATTCAACCTTTAGAGGCTTGCATCTTCTTACCGAGAGCATTTTGTAGCAGCTCATATCTTATCTATTGGAGCTATCCAATGTAATTCTAGATCAGCATCCTTCTTGTATCAAGTTCCTGCTTATTACATCAATAAAGGTCAGATCTATGTTGTTTGGTTCCATATCTTGTGTTATCTTGTATCTCCATTGTTTATCTTCAGATCTAAGCTTAATAACTGAACTATAAACCATAAGACCGAACTCAGAAGGAAACCTGCAAACAAACACACATACACAAGCAAATCGATGGTCAGTTAGTGTTCCAAGTCAAAAAATTGGCTTGGGAACATTACAATGATTGGCTAAGCCATCATGCAATATCGTGAAGGCTAGGATCTAAGTTTATTTCTATCCTTAGATACATTAGTTAATATTAATATCCTTGTATTAATATAAAGTTAATATTAATATCCTTCCAAAAATTGAGTCGCGCTTCAGAGGGTGCTTCCAGGACGCACCCGCCCGGATCGAGCTTCGGAGCTTCGAAGCAGGGGGGGGAAGCTTCCGGTAACCCTGAGTTGATAAAATAATTTTAACTTTATATAATCAACATATATATATATATATATATATATATATATATTAACTGAAATTATAATGTATATATATTAAATAGGAACTTTATAAATAATTAATGTATTAAATTAGTTATTATTTATAAGCATTATACATCAATTGTAATTATATAAGTATTGTATATGTAAATTATATAATTTAAATTTTCTATATTTAATTTTTTATATAAGTTTTATTTTTAAAAATTATAAAATTGTTTTTTATATTATTTGTACCTGCCGTTTCCCCGCCGTATCCGGATCCTGGTTTTTCAAAAATCTGACGAATCCCTATCCGGATCCGTATCCGAATCCTGGTAACTTGGCTAGGATATCTATATCTGAATCCTGGTAACTTAGCTAGGATATCTAAACCAAAGAACATTTTGTTAACTTGTTAACCTTCTAACTTCTAAGTACTGTAAAATTCACAAAACAGGTTCCTTTGTTTTTTAGATGGTATATGATTCTGGTTATATCACTAATCACAAGTGTTTAAAACAGTTGAGTGAAAAGGTATTAGCAGTTTCCTACTCTCCTGATGCTATTCCCAAATATGCTCTAATCAAAGATATTTCTAAATCTATCATGAAGCATTGCAGGTGTACCAATATGCTGACAAAATAATAGACTGCAACAATATTACACAAATTGCAAACATCAACCCTGTACTCACCATCTGTTCTCGACAACATTCACTGGCTATAAAAGGTGGACAATTTGCACTTGTGATTGCAGCATGATTTCCCTTTCCAGCACCAGTCACCATTAGTGGAGGAGATGCATCACCATCTATATAGCCTCCACCACCAAAAACACCCACTGCTGTCTGCATAGTCCTGGTACAAAATTTTAGTACAGTGTGATGCTCAGTAGAACATACAGATAAAAAGCAAGTCAAATCAGATACTACACAATGGGACAGATTTTTCTCCAGATATCACCCACATAATTGTACAGCCCTCATGAAATATTTATTTTACAGTCAGGACAAAATTTGTTCATCTTGGTACCAGTTCTTATCATTCAAAAATAGATTGAACAAAAGAGATAGAGTTAACATCAGTACGTGCCAAGTTGCCAACTATTTCAATACCTCATTAAAGGAGAAGTCACGACCAACTCAATCCTAGAAGCAATGCCAGTTTTCCAAATATGCTTACGAAGATTGTCAACCTGTTGGATACAGTACTTTATAGTTTAGATACCCTTGTATAAATGCACCAGACCCATGCAGAGAAATTACTTACACCCATAGAAAGCCCTGTATGCTGAACAAACAAACCAAATTTCCTCCTGAAAAGTTTATTTCTTCATCAAATATTTTATTTTTAAGACATACAAACTTACCAGTGAAAGAAATCTCTGAACCAGTTAAGTAATAAAAAACCGATACTTCATTGCATTCTTCACCCCATTTGACAAAACTGAAATAGAAAAGGCTAAATGACCTATTACATGCTCCATAAATGTCCTGCACTGCCTGTGTAATCCTAKACCTCAGTAGGATTAGCCTATGTCTTACAATAATTATTTTAAATCTAACAGGAGAGCCATGTTAAAAACAACCAGAAAGATGAGGGATGTAATCCAAATATGCATGTCATTGAATATGGAAGTATTCAATGTCAAATACATCACAACTTAAGATCGACACAACTGTTTGGTGGGTACCATTGTACCCAAATAATCAATTCAGCCACTATACACTCGAGTGATTTACAATTGAGGTGAGAACCTCATTTATAGGTGCTAAGGATAGATTACCTAACCCTAGCCCTAACAACCAATGTGTGCTAATCATTGACCCACTAATGGCGTACAACAAATGATATTATTTTTTTCCAAGGAAAACCTTGCAGGGACTTGGAAACCCCCGGTCACTTCCACACATTTCGCGTATGGTACCCAGTGTAAACCTGTCAATGGTGATTACAGCTCCTTGACCCAAAAGGTACATCAAGTGAGGCACACAACAAAGGAAACTAGCCTAGTGGATCAACCCCAAGACCTCCTGCATGAAGCTCAAAGCACATAACCACTCAAGCTAGCCCAACGAGTTATACAACAAATGATATTAATGACCACTAAGTCAAGATTAACCACCATAACCCAACTTCCCCACCTTAAACTTGACTTGCGGACAAATAAGGAGAGGTGGCAAAACAAGACAACCATTTGAGACCACACGTCGGTCACTAAAGGTGTCGACAATTCATTCATGTATTTGACCAAGTAAATATTACATCCCCTCTTAATATTCACATGGGGAAGATGTGGCAAAAAAGAATTGGCCAAAAAAGACATTACAATAATCCCCCCTTAATGTTATTAATTAAGTAGAAATAAATGGCGACCAACGATGACAATATCATGACCATGACAAGGTGCATACAAGCTTGCAACAGAGAGTCCTTAGAACTGTGGCCTTCAAAACACCTTCACTCAAACCTCCTCAGAATCAACAAAGCAAACACAAGTTTAAATGGAGTGTTGCTGCCTAATCCACACCTCGGGTCATGTGGAAGAAATCTTCAATCCACTGGGTGTGGCCTTAGAAACAAGTCTCGAGTAGGGTAACTGTCACCTAACACTCGACTCCTCCATCTAGGATAACTTCTAGCGAAGCCAAGGGGGGTAGTCCCTAAATAAGAAAAAAAATCTAAGGTTGATTAGATCTAATACAAATAATAAACAATATTATTTCTAGGAGTTAATATGAGACAAAAGCAAAAGCAACTATTCTAGCAAAATATAATGACACAATAAGAGAAATGCTTGTATGAAAGATATTGAACAAGTAAACTACTACGGCATAAACGATATTACTCAAAAGAGAAATAAGAGTACTTGAAAGTAATTGACAATAAGCAAATAAAATATGTAGACCAATGCCAAAAGTAAAGTATTGTTGCGAGATATGTACTACAAGTGCTCTTGACAAATTTTATTATTAAGGGTGATTGGTTGAATTAATGGTTTAATTTAGTGAAGTGGCTTGATGTTGCAGGTCCACTTTGTGCATGCAAGATTGTAAGTGTGAAACAAAAGTATAACCTAATCTAAGATTTGATTCCTTTCACCACTATCCCCCAACTGGGTACAAGCAAGATTGCAAGGAGTTCCAACCATAGTTTTAAAAACCGGAACCGATCGAGGGTCCAACCAGAACCGGAACCGGAACCGGTAATGAACCGGTCGAACCAATTTCAATGAACCGGTTTTTTAAAAAATACATAAAATATTTAAATTTAACGAAAAAAATATATTTTTAAGATTTTAAATCTAAGTTGCAAGAAACGGTACCCCCCCCCTGCCGAAATGAAACGAAATGTCGGTACGGGCAGGAAACGCTGCCAGTCGTACCGTACGGCGTTTCCCGGTCGTACCGGCTCGTACGAACGACATTTCGGGCATCTTTGAGGTGAAATAAGAAAAAAAAAGGGGGGTCGTGGGGCCCCCAAACAGTCAATTATATATTTTTTTACATTTTCTATGTTTTTCTTGCATTATTATTAATTTTTTTATTGCATTTACTTTGCATCACTATGTTTTTCTTGCAATATAATGTCTTATTTTTAAAAAAACTATATATATATATATATATATATATATATATATATATATATATATAT
>JASDQU010306264.1:15049-50847 GCA_032191745.1 Picea mariana
AGGAAGAACTTGAAAATAAATCACAAATTGTTACAACTTGTCTCATAGAAGAAAAGAAGTTGGAAAAAATAATTGAACATAAAGATAGGTTTATCCAGGTTAAGGTAATATCTTATGACCATAAATATGACATACCCAACAAAACTCCAAGATTAAAGGGTCAAGAATACTTATCAATGAAGACCTTATTCTAGAGGACCAAACATAATTATGAAAGGAAGTTCAAAAGGTGAAAGAAGCCATGAAGGAAGGGAAATGGGAAATCATTCAGAATCATAAGGCTATTATTTGGGATAGAGACCAAAAATATAACAATAAATAGCAATTTGGGACACTCTGGATCCTCTTTTGGAATTGTTGTGGTTTTCCATGGAGTAAAGGTTCTACACTAAGTTGTATCTCAAGTGACATTGACATGATTTTCTTGGTTGTAACTTGGGAGCATGAAGAATGTAAGGTCCCTATTATGGAAGGATTTGTTTTGTGGTCAACATGGAACAAGAAGTCCTCCCATAGAGGGATTGGAGGTATAGCTTGTTACATAAAAAAGAACATCTCTCCTCACATTCAACTTTATAAGAAATATCATCTCAATAAGTACATATGGATGGAGATATCATATATTAACGTTGATGATCCAGGTGGATATTGGTGGCCACCGACCTATTCCAACTGGCTCATCTTGACAATTTTTAGTTCAACACGTTCTTATGTAATTCTTTGTAATTGTGGTTTCTATACTTCTGGGGCTATCTAAAGCCCTACACAGCTTCCAGGTGGATATTGGTGGCCGCCCACCTAATCCAACTAGCTTATTTTGGAAGTTTTCATGTCAATACATCTTTCTGTATCTCCAGGTCCATTTTGGGCCCCTAAGCAGTGTTTTTTTGGCTTGACATAGTCAAACTATAGATGGAGTATGGAATAATGTGTAGTTCTTTAAAATACCTTTCCAACGAGATATCACATGCCTAAAACGAAGGTCGTATGCAAAAGTTACGACCCCATGAAGTTGAGGTATTGACTTACCCATCATGGCCCACATAACTTTTAGTGTTTCATCTCCTAGGGTTAGGGTTTTGGATGTCTAGGGTTTTGTCATTCACGAGTAATGTTAAAAATGCCTTTGGAGCCTCATTGTAATCATTCTTCTCATACAGATGCACATAGCAGCCACATCTCTTCTCTGAGATAGCTACCACCATTCGAGCAAGTTGTTTTCAGTTCTGTAGTTTTACGATTTCAACCTATTTTACTTATTCAATAGAAGTTATTGTTCACTATATACATGTTGTTGTTCTTTGTATCTATGTGTTATTGTATTTATTCTGTTATTCATTTCGTTCCGCTCATAAATCTTGATCAGTGGTATCATAACAATCTTCTCTTCATTTATTTTTCTTCGTGCATGTCCTTGACAAGATCTGGGTACAAGAAGTTGAGAATCGAACTAATCAAGCATTGGAAATATCGGTCACGCCGAGCCTGACAACAACTCATGGGGTCGAGAATAAATATTGTGCAGAAGGAGATCCTTTTAAACTGTTACTCGAGGAAGCCCTTGTGCGACAAAGGAAAGAAATGATGGATAACTTTGCACAGATCCTTCAACGAATTCCCACAAGAGACACATCTTCATCAAGAGGCCATGCAACCCCCTTCAAGGTACAAGTAAATTTTGACACTCCATTATTTTAAGGACCGATAGATGCGAATGCTATAGATAAATGGTTGAATCTGCTCAAAGGGTGTTTTTCGGTCCACAATTTTTTCGACAGGGAAAAGATTACTTTTTCACTCCTCAAGATTGTCCCCCATGTTAAGGACTGGTGGGATACTTACTCTAAGAAAAGGGCCATAGAGGAATCTGCAATATTTTTGTTCACCCCTACATGGGATTCCTTCAGGGATTCCATTAAATAACAATACTACCCTATTGGAAGCTATGAGGACTAGTACACAATATGGACCACACTTCGTCAGGAAAGGGACTAGACAGTACCAGATTTCACCAATATTTTCCATACCCTGCACACCAAATTGAGTATCAAAGAATATGAATGACATCTGTTGCTCAAATAACACGGCTTTCTGCATAGATGCATTCAAACAGAAATGGATTTTCTGGAAATTGCATCATTAGGTGTGGCATATAGATATGTTGTTAAGATCGAGAAGAAATTTAAGAAGAAGAGGCGAGAATTTGGATCTGCAAACCCCTCACAGCCGAAGTAGGGAAAAGGCAGTCCCAACCCACAACACAAGGGATAGAGCAAAGATGACCACTCTTAGGAAAAACAAACCAAGCCACAACCCAAGAAGGGTAATGAGAATTCGAAGAAGGACACAGGAAAGTGGTGTGAATACCATAAAATCCCTTGGCACAACATCGAAGAATGTCGCTCCAAGCAGTCACTCGTGGCTGAGTTGAAATCTTCCAAGTCAGAGGCAGATTCAGACTCCGAATCAAATCCATAAGGAGGGAAGCAAATTATTGATCCCAAACCCAACACCACTCTCGCTACCACCAAAGTCCAACCAAGCGAACCAGAAGAACCAGAGGAAGGGGAACACCTCTTTCACTCATATATGTGGTTGAAGGGGGCTCCACTTAATTTCATTGTCGATAGCAGCAGCCAGAAAAACCTGATCTCAACAGAGGTTGTCAAGCAGCTAGACCTACCAATGACACCACACCCACATCCATACACCATCGGTTGGCTTTGCCAATGAAGAGATATCCACATCATTCAACAATGTCATATACCATACGAGATCAAGCCCTTCATGAGGCATTGTGTGATATTGCTCCCCTTGAATTTTATGATGTTATTTTAGGACAACCATATTTTTGGAAGCGGCATGCTATGTATGAGTCTAGACCTCACAGTTTTATTATTACTTTGGGTAGAAAATTGTACATGATACCATAGGTAGCGTCTCCCACCGTTATTTATTTAATCTCTACTAAGCAATGTAGTAAGGTAATTTCACAGACTAGGAAGTCCATCTTCTTTGTGATCCGTGCTCACAGTAAGCAGAATGTTACCTCCACATCCGTGACCTCTACAAAAATCCTCGCTTTGCAGTAGAAGCAATTGGACGGGATTGTGGAAGAATACATAGACATCTTCTCCTCACCCACTGGGGTATAGATGCACTTCCAGGTCAAGCATCCAATTGATCTAACCCCTAGTGCATCTCTGCCTAATGGACTAATCTATCGTCACTCGCTGATAGAAAATAAAAAAATCAAGCGTCATATCCAAGAGATACTTCAAAAGGGGCACATCAGACCCAACTCCCCTCCTTGCAGAAGCTCGATTGTACTAGTGCAGAAGAAAGACATGACCTGGTAACTTTGCATTGGTTATAGAGAATTAAACAAAATCACAGTCAGGAACTGGTACCCAATTCCCTGAATTGATGACCTTCTTGACCAACTCAAGGGGGGAAAATTATTCAACAATATTGACCTAAAGTCTGGATACCACTAGGTTCCCATCAAACCTACTAATGTATGGAAGACAACTTTCAATTCTAAAGAAGGTCTCTTTGAATGGTTGGTCATGCCCTTTGGCTTAACAAAAGCACCAACAACTTTCATGAGGTTGATGGATGATGTATTAAGACCCTTCACCAACTATATTTTGGTGGTATATCTAGATGACATCCTCATATTTAACAGAACTTGGGGGGAGCACATGCAACATATTCAACATGTTTTGAGCACTTTGCGGTAACACAAGCTATATGAAAACTCGGAAAAATTCTCTGGCATGAACGAGGTCCAATACTTAGGATAAATTGTTGATGATCATGGGTGTTACACATGATTTTAGCAATCTTGGTGATATCTTAACAAGGGTGTATTCAGGCTCCCAACTACAACTTTCTCCTGAGAAAAGTGGCATTTATCTCCTTCCAGAATGCATATTTTTAAAGTGGGTTTGCAGGCTGCCTATAGCCTAGGGTGCGAGAATACCTCATTCTCGCAGGCTTCCTTCATCTAGGGTAAAAAATTCTCGCAATTTTCTCTATACATAGGGTGCGAACTTGTTTTCAAGCTTGGAAAAGAGAAGAGGTCTCGAGGGTTCTAGAAGGGAATCTTCTAGAGAATGAGTTGGAATTCATATGGTTTTCATTTTACTGGCTTCTTTGATTTGATGGGATCATTCTCATCCATGTAACCATCTCACCCTCTCCTATATATTGAAAGGATTCTTATGGAAAAGGTTAAGCAAGATTGAATGAAGAATTGGTGAAAGAATTGTGTGAAGAACCTTGTTGAGACAGAAGCTTGGAGACTCTAGCTGGTCTATCAAGAGATATTGGGTCTTCTTCATGCAAGTTTAAGAACAAGTGTGTGTGTTGGAACCAAGAGCAACAGAAAGGAAGCTTGCGACATCAAGGTGATCATGTTGTATCTTCTACTTTCAATTAATATGATACAACGACATGTCCTTTTCCCATAAAGTCATTCTTACTTTATTGTGTAATTCCTTGATCATATGCATAAGTTGACATTGAATACATTGTGCTATCTTCACTTTGGTTGGTTTGTGTTGTCTTGGACTTGACCTCACGAGAGAACCGGAGCAAAGCAGGAGCAACAGAGACCTAAGGAAGCGATACAAAGGTATGTCACCTGTTCCTCTTTACTAGCTAATTCAATGATCATAACTTAGGGTAAGAGTCATGTCCTGTCTTGTTTTGTTCTAGATCCAGGTGGATCTAGGGAGTTCTGTTAGTGTCTGCACCTACCGATTAGTCCAATAACAAAATTGGCGACTCCATTGGGGAGGCAACCCATTTTTTAGTGGTTTTTGGTGTTTATCCTTGGCCATTTTCTCTTGCCTTACCTTTCTTCATTTCTCTCAATCTCCGAGTCTTCAGGACACCCTGACAGACTCTCTGGGTCCAAAAGTCCCTTCAATTTTTTTGTCTTTTTCCAAAATTTTGCCTAGTTTCAGGCCTTCTCGCACTAAACCCCTCAACGGCCTGCGAGAACCCCTTGAGTTCGCACTCTGCCTTTCAGCCCAGTGTGATATTCTCGCACTCTGCTTGTGGCTAGCTTGCGAGAATGATCCATTCTCACACTGTACATTATTGATAGTCCGCGAACCCATTTTAAAATTTTTTGGAATTAAGGTTTTTGTATGCTCATATGCCCAGATCTATATGTGTGTCTTAAAAGAACTCCTTGGGCCACTGATTGATTGTTCTTGACTTCAGATTATGTGAACGATCAATTTTTGGAAATCAAAGACTCTTCTTGTCCATTTTTCTCAACTCTCATCTCTTGACTTTTCTGAGCAAGGATATAATCTCGGATCCTGAAATCTGAGTACTTTTTTGGTTAGGAGGCGATGATTGGTTTTGAAAGTTGGGATTGTTTGTCTTTCTCATTTTCTCATTACTTGGAAAATCATTGTTCTCATGCAGTGGAAAAGACTAGTCTTGTCTGCTTGTCATTTTTGTCTTCATTGAAAGATTGGTTTGGGTTTTGTTTATTTGCTTTTCGTTAGTTATTGGTTTTCCTTAGTTTCACCACCATGGTGTGGTTCTTTTTGAAAATTAAAAAACATTTTTATTTTTAAAAGCATCTTCATTTTGAAAATTTTGGAAATCAATTGTTGAAATAGAACAAATAGAGAATTGCCATTGTTACGTGATTCATTGATATTGCATTTTAAAGGAGATTGCATATTGTAGTTCAAGATTGTTCCGGAAAAATTCTCTTTCCCTCCTATACATAGGATTCATCGAACGAAAATTGATATCTTTCATTCCTATCTATGCATTGCTAGGTCAGAGTCTCACACAACATCGGTTTCATCTCCGTTTCCTTTGAGTAACAACAACCCTTAATAATATTGTGCAATTTTAAAATTTAACTAGTAACTCTTTTCTAGGACTCTATTACAACAACAATTAGCTAGGCTAGAGCTTTTGAATAGGTAGAGAGATACACTCTCCAAAGCAGAAAACACACAATAGCATCTTGTGTTAAGGAGTGTAAAATTCAATTTACAACATTTTGTCCTGGGAAGCCCTTCTCACACAAGGGTCAAACCCGAGGTTGCATTGATATTGATGGATTTACTCACCCTGCTTTGTTGATATCGGTGTAGAGATCGCACGTATTATGGGGGTCACTTGAAGGTATACCCACAATGATGAGTGGAAGCCTCTCAAGATTGATTTCGGGCTAGATACCCTGCCCTTGCGTGTGGATCGGACTATCGATTGTCCCCCCAGGCTTTATTGTTGTCGGTGGTAACCTTAGTGGCCTATCTTCTTAGGGTCTTACACAAGGTGATTGTGAAGGGGCAAGTCTTCATGGTACCTGGAATCAATGTTGGCCAAACTCACTTGGGCCTCTTGGAGGGTATACCCACGATTATGTGTGGGATCTTGCACCAGGGTGTAAGTCCGTTAAGCAGGTCATCAACGTAACTTTTCCACCCTAGCCTAGCCCCTTCTCATCTCGTTGTTGTGACATTGGACTTCATCACCAACTAGTGACTTCAGAATTAGAAGGTCTTGTTTGCTTGGTATTGTTTCCTAGATTTTGTTTACTAGCGCATGATGTTTGCTTACCCAATTTGACCATAGAATTTTTCTTTGTGAGTTTTTAACTCGTTCACCATAGACCCTCGACGTCGTTCACATAGAATGCAGGGCTTACCCCCAGAAAATCTGGAAGGTTCTTAACCCTTTCCTACCAACTCACCAGAGGGCTCTCCTCAATAGAGTGAAGTCCAATACGTCACCACTCCACAAGTGGAAAGAACTGACTCTCTAGAACGGTTCCGAATTACCAATTCTCGAGAGGACTTTCGAATTCACCCCGATTCTGAGAGACCTATTATGCGAGTGAATTCTTCAGGATATTTAGTTGTTTTGTCTTCTGGATCACCGACTGGACCTTTTCCAGGACGTGAGGGCCAAGACCCTTTTTGGGATACTGGCATTTTTAGAAGGGATCTCTTTGGTTCAGGAGCAGGCGTTGATATCACCATCTCACCTGCATTCCCCAAAACCTCTAACCCAGACGCAATACCTTTTACTACTGCATATTATTTTCCTGGAATAGACACTCCGTGAACTGACCACATCTTGACCCTCCCTTTACAAATGGTCCATTACACAGATACTACGAGTGTTCACACCAGGATTACAATGGCTAGTCAAGCCCCCATTGGCACACCGCTTTTGCCCAGAGTCACCCCGATGCTTCTGCCGGGATACTGTGCATTGAATGCCTCTATTTCCACTTCTACGCAAACCCCATCCGGAACTCCTGGTGGTCCCACTTCTTCTGGGCACTCTCCTCCCGATTTCATTCTGACACTTCCTCCACCCCCTTTCATAGGACCTTCTCCATCCTCTATTAGCGACACTGATCCTAGTGGCACCATTCTATCGTTCACACCAAATTACTAGATTCCTGTTGGTGGAAAATTTCACCAAGGAGGTTTGACTCAACCCCCCCTTGTAGGGAAAATTCCTATTGGAACACAAATCCCAATTGGAACACAACCCCTAATTGGAGGACAACCCCCACCAAACCCCCCTACAGAAAAAACATACCTCTATCCTTGGCCCAGTATTGGAATCATCTGATACAACATAATCCTCAATCGAATGGGGGAAAACAACCTCAAGTCACCTCCATTATACCCCCTAGTGTAGGCCAACCATATCCAAGTACGTTGAATCCTATTTGGGGCTCAATCACTCAACCCAATTCCCCCATTCAAGGGTACAATCCTATGAGATACTTTCCTCCACAACAACCACCGAATCTGCTTGGGTCTTCACATTATATGCAGACTGATTATGGTCCCACTAGTTTGTCGATGGAACTCCCTCCCCAAAGACACCTGTACCCGCATGTGAATAGACAGTTACCCTTCTTAGCCACTTTGGACCTCTCAGATCTGTCGAGGATTTTAAATGATCCGATCCGTCACTCTCCCCAATGGCCCACTATACCAGCCAAGCTACCATCTGAAATCCCTAAATTTGATGGCAAAGTGGGAGAGGACCCGAACAATCACGTCATGACTTTCCAACTTTGGTGCTCGTCCAACTCCTTGATGAATGACTCTATTCATTTATGCCTTTTTCAACGAACTCTCACGGGTTCTGCTGCAAAGTGGTATATAGAATTACCACAAGGTTTCTTCGCCGACTTCAACACCCTTGCTATGGATTTTCTCACCCACTACTAGTTACCGATCTGCTATGAAACGGGGACCGATATTTTGATTTCTTTCAAACAAAACAAAGCCACTCATATATCCGATCACATTCATGAATGGCAACGGAGACAACGTCTCATCAAACTCGAACTTCCCGATCAGTTGCTAGTAGAGTGGTTTAGAAAATCATTCATGAACGACATCGGTCGTGACATCGCCATGGGTGGAGTTGTCACGGAAGAACAGGCCATAAGTCATGCTCAATACCTTGACCTCGTTTAATCACAAATGGGTACTCTTTACGAATTACTCCCTGATGCACCTCGTCCTTCGACTTCCGCACCTACCGATTAGTCAAATAACAATGGGGTACATGTGGATCCAACTAATATCCAAGTCATCCCTGACTGGGGAGCCCCAACCAAACTAACTGAGCTTTAGAGCTTCTTGGGAATTGCCAAATTCTACTGACGATTCGTTTTGGGATTCTCCCATATTGCATGGGCCCTCAACTAAGTGACTAAGGGTGATGGCAGGGAAAAGTTTGCATGGGGGATGGAAAAATAATTAGCATTTGATGATCTGAAGCATCTCTTGTGCTCATCTCTAGTACTCTCCTTACCCAATCTGCAACACAGGTTCGATATTGAGACTGATGCATATAACTATGCTATAGGCACATTTCTCACTCAGCACGGTCATCCAATAATATACCATAGTGAGACACTCTCATATACTGTCCGGAAATACCTCACCTATGACAATGAAATGTATTCCATTGTACAAGTCTGTCGTCAATGGAAACACTACATTCTAGGAAAGGAGACAATCATCCACACTAATCATAAGCCTATGTAGTTCATACAGACATAGGGGGAGTTGCATAACGACTGTGATCAAAAGTGTTCCACATACCTACATCAGTTCCATCTCAACATCAAGTATAAGACATGGAGCACAAATTGTGTCATTGACTGCCTCAGTCAACCTCCTGTGGATGCACTCACCACCGTGCTCCATTCCTATGGGCATGAGGCATTTGAGTAGCCCCAATGTTATCAACAAGATCTTGACTTCACCACCACCTATCGACTCTTGGGTATAGGCGCAAATGTCATCGATTTTCACATTTAGGATGGACTATTATGCCATCTGGGCCACCTCTGTGTTCCTGTAAGCGAGCGTTCAAAGAAGATATGGGAGGCTCACTACAGTTGGATGGCGGGACATTTTGGCATGGAAAAAATTGTGTCCGTTATATAGAAACATTTTATTGGCCAAAACTTCGACATGCCGTCAACACGTATATCAGATCTTGCATTACCCATGTCATTCCCAATCCAACCATCAAGAAGCAAGGCTTATACACCCCTCTTCCTACTCCTAAGAGGCCTTGGAAATCCATCTCGATGGATTACATGTTTGGCCTTTCATCCACCAAGAAAGGCAATGATTGCGTATTTGTGGTGGTTTATTGATTTTCAAAGATGGCCATTATCACATCCTGCAAGAAGAGCATCACAGTGGTAGATATTGCCAAGCTCTTCTTCGAAAGAGTGTGGGTCCATTTTGGGATACCATAGACCATCATCTCCGATTGAGACAACATGTTCCTCAACACATTTTGGTCAAGTATCTGGTCACTATTGGACACCAAGATCACTAAATCCACTTCTTTCAACCCTCTAATTGATGGCTAAACAAAGGTCGTCAATCAGATGATTGTGCACATCCTTCACATGTATAACTATAAGCATCCACGTACATGGGATGAGAGTCTTCCCTATGTTCAACATAGCTACAACAGGGCTCTCCATAGCTCCATCGAAAATAGCCCATTTCAGGTGGGGCTGGGATTCCAACCCTTGGGTCCCATTGATGTTGCACTACCTCTTGCAACCACACAGATAGAATCTTCCCATGTTCATTCTGAGGCCGACAAATCCACCAGATTCATTGAGAAGATTCAACACATTCTCCAAAAGGTCCATGATATTTTACAGAAAGCCAATGCTAAGTACAAGCAATGCCATGATCAACACTCAGTACCGCACAAGTTTTAGGTGGGAGACAAGTTCTGGTTAAATTTGAAGAAATCACACCTTACAAGGCCCCATCGAAAGATTTGTCCACTTTGATATGGGATTTACACTATCACCAAGGCTGTGGGTGACAATGATTTTGAGCTCAACACTCCCCTCTTCCTTGGTTTGCACCCAGTGTTGAATTTGGACCTCCTCCAATCATATTTTCCACCATTATTGGACACCTCGGAGATCACAAAACAATTGACACCAACAAAGCTCAACCATGACTACATGGAACATACATCCACTGATCAGATAGTGGACACATAGGTCAAGGGAACTCACCAACAACAGATCCAACTTTATCGGGTTGTCAAGGAAGGGCATATCCTGCACCAAGGCAAGTGGCTCAACCGAGGCCAAATTCAGCAGAAATTTCCTCACTTGATGGGGGCACTCAACGCAATGGAGACCATTGCTTCCTAATGGGGGAGGATTGATCCAGGTGGATATTGGTGTCCACCCACCTATTCCAACTGAATCATCTTAACAGTTTTTAGTTTATCACGTTAATTGTGGGTTCTACACTTCTGGGGTATCTGAAGCCCTACACAGCTTCCAGGTGGAGATTTGTGGCTTCCCACCTAATACAACTAGATTATTTTGGAAGTTTTCATGTCAATACATCTTTGTATACTTCCAGGGACGTTTTGGGGCTCTAAACAATTTTTTTTTGGCTTGCCACAGTCAAACTATAGATGATGTTAGATTTTGATGGTAAAATGTGTAATTCTCAAAAATACCTTTCCAACGGGCTATCACACGCCTAAAATGAAGGTTGTATGCAAAAGTTATGACCCCGGAAAGTTGAGGTACCAACTTACCCATCAAGGCCCACATAAATTTTGGTGTTTCATCTCCTAGGGTTAGGTTTTTAGATGTCTAGGGTTTTGGAATTCATGAGTAATGTTAAAAATGCCTCTGGAGCCTTATTGTAGTCATTTTTCTTAGACAGATGCGTGTAGCAGCCATATCTCTTCTCAGAGATAGCTACTACCATTCGAGCAAGTTGTTTTCAGTTTTGCAGTTTTATAGTTTCAGCCTATTTTATTTATTCAATAGAACTTATTGTTCACTAGATATCTATTGTTGTTCTCTGTATCTCTGTGTTATTGTATTCAGTCTGTTATTCATTTCATTCTGCTCATAAATCCAAATCAACTGAGAATATTTATATAACAATATGTTATTTCACACCTATTAATTCTACTTTTAATACAAAAAACAATCTAGATAAGAACCGTCCCTACAAAATCTTAGAGCAAGATATCTACAATATGAAAAATGATTGTAGTATCCTCCTATTAAGAAAATTTAATGCGAGACATGCAACCAATCAAGCTATTATTTTAACTAATGACTCCAACCCTTATCCTCTTTGGCTATATAAGGACCTTCTTTTAGCTAACAATTACAAAAGAAACCCTGAAGACTTCATCGATAATTTGTTTGGTACTAAGTGAATCAAGTTATGTAGTTCTCAAGATTTGTTAATTTGCAATGGTCTAAGGAACTGGAAAAAATCTAACAAGATTACTTGTATCCATGGGTTGGGTAGCAATGTCGTCGATTATGTAATTTCAAATATCCCCATCAACCAAATAGTAAACTTTGATATTTTAGATGACCATGAACTTGACTATGATCATAGACCTTTAACCCTAACTCTAAACTTTGCCATGCACAAAAGCTCCATTGAAGAGCACTCTAACAACCAAAGGCACTTACTTTTTTACAATCAGAAAGTTAATCTTTTCTTAAAAGACTTAAGTAATGATTTAAAACTCATTTTGTATCAAAACAATATTGAAGATGACTATTAGAATTTTACGACTACCATCTCTACTTCCATTAACAAATTATCTATTGATGTGTTTTGAAGAAATAAAAATAGTACAACTAACCCTTGGTACGATAATGAATGTAAAATTGATAGAAAATACATTAGGGATGATTCTAATGCATCTTTAAAATATGATAAGATAAACATATATATAACCTTAATTAAACAAGAAAAAAAAAATATTATATAAATAGAAGGAAAGATAATCTTTTGCACCTATTTAAGATATATCTTAAGAAATTCTGGAGGATAATTCTAAGTCATAAAACTAAAGAACATAATAGGATTCCCTTGAAGATTTGGAATTTATAACTTAAAAATATTTATGAATCCCCTAATGTCATGGACAACATTCTAAACAGCTCTACAAAGTATGCAGTGTTTTCTATAGAAGAAAGTCAAGTTTGGGGTTAAGCGGCTCTCAAAAGGAAAATCTAAGAACATCGAAGGTTACCAAGCCGAAATATTAAAAATTGGACGACCTATCATCATCCCTCACATACATCAACTCTTCAATTTATCTATCCAACAATGTTTCCCAAAACCTTGAAATTAAAGCCTCATTGTACCTATTTTTAAAAGTGGGGATAAAATAAATCCCTCTAATTATAATACCATTATTATTAGCCCAATTTTAGCTAATCTATATGGAAGTATTTTAGAAAAGAATATCAGTACATGGTTAGAAATCTGTGGAAAAAGAGCTAAAGGCCAGACTGGGTTTAGAGGCTACCATTCAACTATGGACCACCTTGTTACCTTTAGTATTATTACAGAGGAGTGTTGTAATGATAAAACCGATCTCATTTGTTGTTTCATTGATTTTAGAAATGCTTTTGACACTGTTCCTCGGAATAACCTTTAGAATAGGTTAGAAGAGCTTGAAGTCCCTTTCGAGTTAAGAGTTGTTGAAGTAAGGTTATATGAGAAAGTTATTTCCAAATTTAGGAACACTGAGGGATGGTCGGAAGAAATTAACTGTAATATAGGATTCAAGTAAGGTTGTCCCCTATCCCCTACCCTTTTCGACATCTATATTGATAAGTTAGAAGATTTCTTGGAGGATGTAGGCTATGGTTTCCCGACTCTTTCTAGTATAGTCATCCTCCTCCTTGATTATGTTGATGATATTGTTCTTATAAATAAGAGTCCCTATGACCTATGTAAGCAACCAATAACCCTCAAGGAATTCTTCTCTAGCATGGGTATGACTTTGAACACTGACAAAATAAAGGTTATGATAATTAAATCCAAAAGTATCACCTATGATACTTTTGTATATGGCAACAATCTTGGAGGAAGTGCCTTCATACAAATATATTATAATCGATATTCACCACAAGCTCAATTGGAACTATAGTGTTGAGAAAATGATAAATGGAGGGTGGAAAGCTTATTATGGGCTTGGAAACAACTGTAAATCAATAGAACCTTGGCTCTGGGATAAAAAAACTCCTCTTTCACACTCTCATCACTCTGTTTATCTTATACAGATGTGAAGTTTGGGTTTGCAGTATCTCTAGAGAATTCTGGAGAAAGAGAGAATAGATCCAAAGTAATTTTATAACTTATAATCTCAAAATTAAGGGTATTACACCCTATCTTTTCCTCCTCATAGAAGCAAGCCTTTCCCCCATTAAGAGCATTGCTATGATTAGATACCTAACCTACAAGAATAAGATAAACAACATGGATGGAAAAAGTCTCCCCTAAATTGCTTCAAACTCTAGCCAAAACCACAAACGACTCAAGCGAGGATGGCATAAAGATGCCAAATATTGGATAAATCAATGGGGAATACAAGAAGAATCCATCATGCATAATACTGATAATATTACAAATATTATCACATCTAAATTGAAGGAGAATATGTGGCGTGATAAAGAATTAGAGGATAAAAATAAATTAAGATACTACAAGGAGGTGGTCAACCCTAATTTAGAAGATCAAAAGTACCTCTTAGTTTTGAGAAGTGCAAATAATAAAATCAACATTGCTAAAACATGAACAAACTCTCAGAAGCTACATAGTGAAACTAGGCGTTGGACAATTTCCAAAACATCGTGGGATGAAAGAATCTACCATCTTTGTGACACTAATACAATAGAATATGAAAACCACTTCCTCTTAGATTTCCCTTCCTATACTCAAATTAAATCCTGTAAGGTCTCCGGCTAGAAGCGCGCAGACACATTCTCCCAAGTCCTCAAGGAAACAAAATTTGGGGTTTCTTCAACACCCAAGAGTCACATCAATTGGGCAAGTGAACACCTTGGGCGTGCGAACTCTCCAAGGGGATTTCCCGAGCATGAGGCACCTAAGACAAGGAGCACACCAAAAAGGTTAGGGCATGTTGACATGAGGAGTGCACCAATATTGGTGTGTGTTGGTCCCAAGGGATGCGATGGTTGAAAAGTGCATGGGTTCATTTAGGCGCACCGAGTCTGTGAAGGGGTGACAATATTTTTAATTACCTTTCTAATTTCTCATAAAGACAACTAAAAATGTTGTGCATTTAATTATCAATCCAGGGTTCATATGGAACTTGTGAGTTACTGTGCACTGTATATGCAGGATACACTCTACTCATCCACTGGTTTGATATGTAGTCGTAGTATCAATGATTATGTTTGTGGTCAAAGTATAGACAATTCTCAGGATATGGCAAGGTTCTAGATAAATCCACACTTGTAGGAATTGAAAGCACACTTTTGCAGAAAAGTAAATACCACACTCGCATGAAAGTAAATGTCACACCTGTAGGAAAGTAAATGTCACACTTGCAAGAAAAAAAATCATGCTTACAAAGAAAGTAAATGTCACACTTGTAGGAAAAAAAATCATGTTTGCAAAGAAAGTAAATGGCACACTTGCAGGAATGTAAATCAGGAAAGATCTAAATTGCAGGAAAGAAAACTAATCTAATCTAATCCTCACCAAGCTGATCCTTGTTTCTAATTAGACCAACAAATGTAGTCATTGAGTTAAGCACAATTATTCAACGACATAAAAGAATGCAACCCAATCTAAAGTGCAATTATTAGAAACAAATAAATTAATTAAATCCAACATGAATATTTAATTTCATAAATATAAACATAATCTCACATGAGTAATCTAATTGCATGAACAAATTGAATCAAATAACTAGTTACATAATTAAATTAAATAAATCCTATGTAATTAGGCAACTTCATAATTAAATTATGAAACAAGAAATCAAAGAAGATATGTAAACTACACGACACTTTGTTCTATTGGAGTGGGCCCTTCCTCCATAGAACAAAGTGATGATATTATTCTATATCAACAATTACAACATAAATCAATTAAATTAATTAAGCTAATCAAAATGAATCAATTTATTACAAATGTGCAAAGAAAATAAATTAAAGGAATTAGTCAAATCACACACTATGAAAATTCTAATACTATAATTAAAATAAAAACTCAAAGAATTATTCCATTGTCATTCATACATTTCTCTAAGAGTCCTCCCCAAATAATAGAGAGATTGCTCTCTTTTATACATAAATTTAATGGAAACTAGAAATAACAAGTATCTAAACCCACTTATGGATTTAATAAATCCATAATTGTTACAACAATTTCCTAAATAATGAATAGTTTCCAACAACAATTAGCAATTAATGAATAACTCCAAGATCCTTTGCTAATAATTAGCAAATAATAAATAACTCCAAGATATTTTGCCCAAGAATTCCAAGATTCTTGGTTGACCACCCAAACTAATATTTTGTCTTGGAATCACAAAATTATCTCCATATCTTTAATTTTCTTGGGTTAACATTATTGTTGCATGGATCCATAATTGTCACATATAGTAGTAACAACATGGATCATGGTTCTAATGGATCATAGTTCTGGTGTTGGCTCATGGTTTCGATGGTTCAAGGTTCTGATTGGAGCATCATTCTTTGCATGAGTTGTAACGCAAAATAGTTCCCTAGAGAGTTGCAACAACTGCTATAAGGAGTTGCAAAAACTGTGTGGGAGTTGCAACAACTATGTGGGAGTTGAAAAATATACATGGGAGCTTCAACAAGAGTTGCATCACTAGTCGAGAGTCACAACAACAATGCTCCCGAGTTGCAACAATGTTCATAGTTGCAACAATGTTCAGAGTTGCAACAACGGTGCTCAGATTTGCAACAATGTTTAGAGTTGCAACGAATTTTTTTGGAGTTGCAACAATGTTCAAGAGTTACAACAATGTTCAGAGTTGCAACAACTATTGTAAGGAGTTGCAACAACTGCGTGGGGGTTGCAGTAGTGGAAACCATAATACATCATGTGGTGATATCACATTCTGCAAAACAACCTATCTGGCACATCGTCTTTGCAAATTAACTCAAAGATAAATGAAAATATGATCCTTTTCTATTGTTTAATCATAAATTCATGTAAAGTACTAAAGAAATGTAATGGAAACACATTAATTCTAACCTCACACAACGATAGATTGATACAAGGTCTAGGTAAGCAGATAGGGGTTAAAGGTAGGGAAAATATGGTATAAAAAGATGCCATTTCTGGAGCCCGTCATCTCCTCCAGTCGAAAATGCTACATGTCCTCATGCAACCCAATACCTTGTATCAACCAAATTGTAGGACACTTCTCTTTCTCCACTGCATACCTTTCTTCTATCGTTAACATTTTTCATTTGACTCAAATTATTGATATGGATTGTTAGGAACCATCCTTCAAAATCAACATTAGCATCCTGAAACAATTCTAGTAAGCTTGCAGCAAATATGATAGAGTTGCAACAAACCTACATAAGGAGTTGCAATAGATTTGAAAAATTGTTTTTTCATGCATACGATACTCTAGATTAAGGATATTTTTGGTGGTTGTGTTTATCCAAATTTGATGTATCTATCCACATAAAATCACAATGATCCAGCTCATGGCCCTCAGGATATAAGAAAATAAGTTGTTATAGGTGAGTTGCAGCAAGAGTGTTGTAGGAGTAACATCAAGCTTCTTTAGCCATTTTCTCTCAAATTAAAAACCATTTTTTTGTGAAATTTTGCAAGCATTATTTTCCTATTTTATTGCTTCTCCTCACCAAAAATCATGACCATCTGATGCACAAATCGCAATATATAAAAAAATCAATTTCTTCACATAATATTTAAAAAAATCAGAGTAACAACAACAATGTTATAACCTGAGTAACACTAGTAAATCATAACTCATGACATGGTGATATTTGGTGCCCTGCTACTGGTTCTTGTGTAACAAAAACATGACTTCCTATTGTTGGATCTTGTGTAACAAAATAGGGATTTCTTATGCCAAGAAATTCTTCTTGTTGTTTACAAACTGATATCTGTTGTTGTACATACCAAAAATTGTGTCCTCTTGTGTGACAACATGTAGGAATGGTTTCTACAACAATTTATTCGACTGTAGGTTCTTGTGGGGTAGCTCATTCCTCTCCAGATGACAATTTTCCTCCCCCCACAAACTAAATATTTTGTATGGAAAGGAAAAGGAAACAATGTTTTGTTAATCTACAGATGGGCTATGATTTATTGGAAAATATGTTGCACAAAGCCATGTTTTAACGTAGTGGACCTAAAAAATGTTCATGAATTAGGAAAGAAAGATATGCAATTAGAAAATGCTGGTTGTCCCCTTGAAATTCTTATTTTTATGTTGTTGGTTCTTGTGGAGAAACAACAATACCTTCTTTTTCCCTTACTGTTGGTTCTTGTGTGGCAACACTCTTTTGTTATTATTACTGTTGGTTCTTGTGTGGCAGCAACAAGGCCTTCTATTGCTGGAAGCGTTGAATCCTTCTCATGCATGGATATTGTAGTGGAGATGGATAAGATGGTGAGGGAATGTTATAGAATGTAAAGGTGATTGTAGCCCCCCCCCCAAACTGAATATATTGTCCACCTTTTAGAAATGGAAAAACACGAGGAAGTAGGACATAGGCCTAATTGGATTTTCAAATACAAATCCATATCATATAATGAAATTAGATTAAATAAAAGAAAAATAAGTATACCTACACTTACATAAGAAGTCCATAATATTTACAACATCATCCTAAGAGGCAAGAGATCTGATATGGTCCACCATGATATAGCAAACTTTGTAAGAAAGAGCAGTGTAGAGCTTGGAACTTTGAGTTGTAGATTGAGATATGGAACAACCTTAAGATGGAGCAGTGAAACTTGGAGATCTTTAATCAAAGAGAAACCTTGATGGAATTGTTTATTTCTTATTTTATTTGAAAACCTTTTCCACTAGCAACTTGGTAAACAAGATCTGTCTAACTGTTCCTAGGGGGGTTCTCATAGTTAGAAATTTTATTTTTATTAATTTTTATTCCTCGAGTATGTCTACGAGCAAGATGGTTTTCAAGCATTCCAAGGTCTGATGGTGCTTGAGACATGTTTTCACCATCAAATTTATTAAGGAAGAGAATGGGATAACAAGGTGACTCAACATTATAAGTGAGCTGATTCACTTTATTTCATGGGTTAGGGATGGTCAGAGTAGGAAGTAGGAAGTGATAAGGCTGAAGTTATGATTTAATAGTAGTGGTTATTCAAAAGATGTTATAATAAAAAGATCAATATTTGAGGGCAACCAAATAATCAAATTGAATTCATGGACTTCAACATGCAATTATTTTGAATCCGGAGGAGGAAATGCATGGGTATATTGTGGTACTGATGAATGAGAAAAAAGGATTCATGGGTAGCAGGGGTAGTGGAACTTGATTTTCATAACACCGATCTTCACTTCTTTTTCAAACCAATTATTCATTTTTTTGTTATTTATTCATCGATCAGACAAGAGTAGAAACACATGGGTAGTAGCAATGGTGTAACAACAATTGTAATGTGTCATAGCTTCTATGTTGCAAATTCTGTGAAGTGTTGTAGCTTTAGGTGTTGCAACAAATTTTGTAAGGATTTGCATTGCATAAGAGTTCCCTTGCGAGTTGCAACAACTGTGTTGTAAGGTGTTGCAACAATTATGTGGAAATTGCAACAACTGTGTTGCAACAATTATATTGTAACACTCCTTGAGTATAATTCTAGTAAAAATATCCTAGAAATTTGAGCTTCAAATCATGGCACATGCAAGGACTCAATATCTCCCTATTGGATGTCATAAAAAAATTTCTTAAAGAATCACTTGTGCATGGGTTGACCTTCTTGATCCTCCCGGGACCTACAAAAAACGAGCACTTTCCTGCAACAAAAATGATATCACGGGAGAAGTGAGGTGATAAAGATATCCTCACCCATGACATATTAAAAAATTGAAAAATAGTGCATATAAATCAGATCCAAAGAATGATTGAACAAAGAAATTCATTTTTTACCTGTTGAAGAGTGGTGGCCACCTCAAACTGCCCAATAGTGTTTTGTTGATAACTTATTTATATAATGTCCAATTGAAGTGATTCTAAAGCTATAATAAAGAATATTAATAGGGATATCCTCTATAGAAACATTTTTTGAAAATTCCTTAAAATTATATGCCAAATACGTTGAGAAACATATTGCATGTTAGAGTTGTTTTTAATTTGTAGCATGGACCAACAATCATGGTTTTGGGTTTAACGTTTTCATTTGATGACAGTTCGAAATTATTTCAATTGAATATGAAGTCAAATTCATGCAGATACCTCCATTATAAATATGTTTTGAAAAAAAGAAGAACTTGTGGGTCAAATATTCCAATGAACATACTCGGAAACAAAGTTTGAGCAGTGTTGATTTAGGACAAGTAGCTAGTATTTTAGGCATACATTTATCATATGATATCAAAATTGAGTGATTCCACTTGCATTGTAAACTAGATTCATAGGATAATATACCATGTAAATATGTTTACAAAATTCATCCATTAGGTCTGCCAAAACTGATTGTCCCAACTCTGTTCCTGATTTTCCTGCTTGACAACTAGTAGGTATTTTGACCATACCTTTTTCATTTGATATCCAAATTGAGAAATTCAAGTTGAGTTAGAACTATATTGAAAGGGATATTTTATATAGAAACAAGTTTAAAATCATTCCCATATGGTCTCTCAATACAAAGTTGTCCCAACTATGTTTTCAATAATTTTAACAAGACCATGTGCTACAAGAATTTGGTCAACACGATATATCTCTTAGATTAGGATTTAGATATGAATTTTTGTAGGCATGTGATTTTAAAATTCGGTTATCCAAATTACCAAAAATTTCAAGAATCCAGTGCCTATATTGAGCGTGATAACCTTGACAAGACATGAAGAAAAATGCAAAAACAATACCTAAATCAAGAATATGATAGCAATGGGATCCTGATATAACTATCGCGGGAGTTCATGAAGTGCCCCATTACTTAAAATATGAAATGATTTGAGGTGAAAAAAATGACGTTGAGTAGTTAGAATTCTGAATCCAACTATGTTTTTGGAAAATTTGTAAAAATATTTTTTAGAAAATTAGGAGTTCGCTTAATCAAATGATCATTCTTCTGTTATTCACTATTAAGACTGTGAATTGGAGCAATATACCGATTGGGAACCAACCATACATTTGGTCCAAACACTGATATAATATTGACTGGGAACCTATTGTACTCGATGGTCGTGAATCAAAATAGATGTAAGGACCGAACCATTGGTCATCCTATGGACATATTTCCATCTATCGAGACACCTAAGTACCTAACCACGATGCTCACCAATTTTCTAGGAGAATAGTCTGGATACAGGATACACCAACATCAATCCTACATTCTTTGATGCACCTGTCACTGAGGAATTGTAGTGCATCAATATTTTACCAAGAAAATAGAGGAGATGAGACATGTAACTACATTTTACCAAGCAGACTAAAAAATCATTATATACTTTTACCAACCATTGATTCCTTCAACATTAATTAATTTATTTAACACACAATTTCCCCCCAAAAAAGAGATTGGATGCATTGAAGAAAAGAACCATGAGTTAGTGGATGAGGGAGGGAGGAAAAGAGGGGGAGATGAAGAATGYGAAAGAAGAATGYCATAAGARTGKAGGRAGGAGAKAAGGATAGATGGAAAACACCATCTAATATTTTTAMTWTCATGTCCAACAAAAAAAGTGTAACTTGCAAGGCTCACATACCAAAGTCAYATCAATAGTGAGTTGCAACAAGGGYCCTGTAGTGAGAGTTGCAGTATCAACAAGAGTCACAACAACAGTGTCAACAAACCATAGTTGTAGCAGCTACACTTGAATAGGGGATTGCAACAACTCATACTCAAGGGTTGCAACTCTTGTGTTGGGAGGGMATATGTGAATCCTTGTTCCATAATCAAATTTGAAGGCTTTGTCATCCCCTTGGCTCCTTTTCTTCATTCATCGATGCAATTCTTTCYYCCTACCAGTCTTTYTKCAAAATATATATTAGTACCATGGGTGGATCTTATTGCACCACGAAAAAAATATTTTAGTAACTCAATCACGTGCTATGCTAAAAAATGAAAGAATGCTATTAAGACTGTGAATTGGAGCAATATACCGATTGGGAACCAACCATACATTTGGTCCAAACACTGATATAATATTGACTGGGAACCTATTGTACTCGATGGTTGTGAATCAAACTAGATGTAAGGACTGAACCATTGGTCATCCTATGGACATATTTCCATCTATCGAGACACCTAAGTACCTAACCACGATGCTCACCAATTTTCTAGGAAAATAGTCTGGATATAGGATACACCAACATCAATCCTACATTCTTTGATGCACCTGTCACTGAGGAATTGTAGTGCATCAATATTTTACCAAGAAAATAGAGGAGATGAGACATGTAACTACATTTTACCAAGCAGACTAAAAAATCATTATATACTTTTACCAACCATTGATTCCTTCAACATTAATTAATTTATTTAACACACAATTTCCCCCCAAAAAAGAGATTGGATGCATTGAAGAAAAGAACCATGAGTTAGTGGACGAGGGAGGGAGGAAAAGAGGGGGAGATGAAGAATGTGAAAGAAGAATGTCATAAGAATGTAGGAAGGAGAGAAGGATAGATGGAAAACACCATCTAATATTTTTACTTTCATGTCCAACAAAAAAAGTGTAACTTGCAAGGCTCACATACCAAAGTCATATCAATAGTGAGTTGCAACAAGGGCCCTGTAGTGAGAGTTGCAGTATCAACAAGAGTCACAACAACAGTGTCAACAAACCATAGTTGTAGCAGCTACACTTGAATAGGGGATTGCAACAACTCATACTCAAGGGTTGCAACTCTTGTGTTGGGAGGGAATATGTGAATCCTTGTTCCATAATCAAATTTGAAGGCTTTGTCATCCCCTTGGCTCCTTTTCTTCATTCATCGATGCAATTCTTTCCTCCTACCAGTCTTTCTGCAAAATATATATTAGTACCATGGGTGGATCTTATTGCACCACGAAAAAAATATTTTAGTAACTCAATCACGTGCTATGCTAAAAAATGAAAGAATGCTATTCAAATCAATGCAGGAATAAAAATGATAGAATGAATTTCAAGCCAATGAAAGAATAAAAATGCTAGAATGAATTTCAAACCAATGCAAGAATCAAAATGTTCATTTGGTAACTCCTCGGAAATGATGCAAAAAATGTAGGGCTTTTTAATTACCTTTCTAATTTCTCAGAAACACAATTAAAAATAATGTGCATTTAATTATCAATCTGGGTCTCATGTGGAACTTGTGAGTTACTGTGCACTGTATATGCAAGCTACACTCTACTCGTCCACTGGTTTGATATGTAGTTGTAGTATCAATGATTACATTTGGGGTCAAAGTATAGACAATTCTCAAGCTCTAGCAAGGTTCTACAAAAATCCACACTTGTAGGAATTGAAAGCACATTTTTGCAGAAAAGTAAATATCACACTTGCAGGAAATTAAATGTCACACTTGTAGGAAAGTAAATGTCACAATTGCAGGAAAATAAATCATCCTTATAGAGAAAGTAAATGTCACACATGCAGGAAAGCAAATGCCACACTTACATGAAAATAAATCATTCTTACAGAGAAAGTAAATGGCACACTCGTAGGAACGTAAATCACGCGATATCTAAATTGTAGGAAAGAAAACTAATCTCACCTAATCCTCACCAAGATGATCCATATTTATACTCAAACCAACAAACATAGTCATTGCGTTAAGAATAGTTATTCAATGACATAAAATAATGCAACGCAATCCGAAGTGCAATTATTAGAAACAAATAAATAAATGAAATCTGACATGAATACTTAATTGCATAAATATAACATAATTTCACATGAGTAATCTAATTGTATGAGCAAATTGAATCAAGGAACTAGTTACGAAATTAAATAAAAGAAACCTTACGTGATTAAGTAACTACATAATTCAATTACACAACAAGAAATCAAAGAAGCTATGTAAACTACGCAACACTTTGTTCTATTGGAGTGTGCCCTTCCTCTATAGAACATAGTGTTGATATTAAGTTCTATATCAACAATTACAACATAAATCAATTAAATTAATTAAGCTAATCAAAAGGAATCAATCTATTATGAATGTGTAAAGAAAATAAATTAAAAGAATTAATCAAATCACACACTACGAAAATTATAAAACTCAATGAATTATTCCATTGTCATTTAGACATTGCCCTAAGATTCCTCCCCGAATAGTGGAGAGAGTGTTATATTTTGTACATAAATTTAATGGAAACTATAAATAATGAGTATCTAAATAAACCCACTTATGGATTTAATAAATCCATAGTGGTTACGGAAATTTCCTAAATAATGAATAGTTTCTAGCTAACAATTAACATTTAATGAATAACTCCAAGATATTTTACTAATAATTAAAAGATAATAGATAACTTCCAAGGTCTTTTCCTAACAATTAGAAAATAATAAATAACTCCAAGATTTTTTGCCCAAGAATTCCAAGATTCCTTGTTAACCACCCAAACTAATATTTTTTCTTAGAATCACAAAATTATCCCCATATCTTTAATTTTCTTGTATTCTTCTTGCATGGATCCATAATTGTCACGTACATTAGTAACAACATGGCTCATGGTTCCAATGGCTTATAGTTCCGTTGTTGGCTCATGGTTTCGATGGTTCAAGGTTCCGATTATAGCATCGTTCTTTGGACGAGTTGCAACTCAAAATAGTTCAATGGTGAGTTGCAACAATTGTTGTAAGGAGTTGCAGCAACTGCATGGGAGTTGCAACAAATGCACGGGAGATGCAACAAGAGTTGCATATTTAGCCTAAAGTCGCAATAGAAATGCTCCTGATTTGCGGGAATGTTCAGAGTTGCAACAATGTTTAGTGTTGTAGCAACCGTGTTCAGAGTTGCAACAATGTTTCAGAGTTGCAGTAATGTTCATAGTTGCAACAGCAATGCTCAGAGTTGCCACAATAGTGCTCAAAGTTGCAACAATGTTCCAAAGTTGCAACAATGTTCAGAGTTGCAACAACTGTTGTAAGAAGTTGTAGCAACTGTGTGGGGGTTGCAGCAATGGGAACCAAAATACATCCTATGGAAATATCACATTCTACACAACAACATATTTGGCACGTCGTCTTTGTAGATTAACTCAAAGATAAATGAAAATGTGATCATTTTCTAATGTTTAATCATAAATTCATGTAAAGTACTAAAGAAATGTAATATAAACACATTAAGTCTAAATCTCACACAATGATGGATTGATACAAGGTCTAGGTATGTGGAAAGGGGTTAAAGATAGGGAAAAGATGGTATAAAAAGATGCCATTTTTGGAGCCTATCAAGAATATAAGAAACCAAGTGAGAAACGTTGCGGTGTCACACACCCTCAAGAGGTGCATGATCGTAATATTAAGGCAGGTACACTATGGGGACCTGACAAATGGTATCAAATCTTGTTGGTCGTAGATTTTGAGGAAGGGTTGGTGAGATCTTCATCACTATCTCAATGATAGATGGTATCAGAGTGAAATTTGAAGGAAATTTGTTGTGAAGATAGTTTGGTGGGAATGTACGCAGACTTGGTGAATTGTTCACTGGAGAAAACTGGGTCATCATAGAGACTTTGCATTGGACTTACGACAAAGTTTTTGGTTGACAATGCAGTGGAAGTTTGATTTGGGAACACACATTGTATAGATAAAGAGAATAGTTTGTGGTGAAATGAAGCATTTGGACAGGATGGGTGATCACAAAACTCATTGCGGAGTTCATCCAAAATTTGTTGTAGAGTTGATCGGAGAGGCAGTTTGGGTATAGACTTAGTAAAGGTTTGGTAAGGTGGACTGTCCTTTCACAGAGACAATCTGGGAACATAATTGATTGGTTTTATTTGTGACGGAAGTAAGTGCCAAACCTGTATGCACACCTTGATAAGACCAAGCATAGAGTTTGTGGGGTGAACCAAGCACTTGGGAAAAAAACAATAATGTAGAACTTGTCACAGATCTAATCGCAAAAGTGATTGCGAAGAGGAGCAGTTCTAGGTTGCAGCAAGTGGAAGCACTTAGGTGAGTTCGAAGACTTGAGTCGAACTAAAACAACTTCGTAGCAAGGCAGTTGGTTGGGCACTTTTTCATCATGACATATTCATGTCGTGCATTGCCAAGAAAAATAGTGAGTCAAGATGGGTTGTTGGACCAGTGGGTCGATTGTAGCATTCAAATGAGGTATCCCTTTGTAGAGTTACGATATTCAGTTAGCAACATTATGGCTTAGCATTCAAGTGGTGTGTGCATGGTGCCTTGAAGCAAAATCACTCAAGGTGCGAAGATGGAAAGACATTGGAGATAAGTTCAATCGATTGCATGAGAAGTTTGAGACTTAGAAGTTATTTAAAGTGGATGAACATACTCAGCTTTGTATCGTAGCAAATGTGCTATACAGGTTTTTAGAGCTATGGACGGTGATTAAGGGGTATTCATGTGAAGATTCAGTGGCTTGGGGAAGTGAAGGTCCAGGACAACAGACTCAAACCATGGGTGCAACCAAGAATGTTGTTGGAAAAGTAAAATTGGTTTTGAGTTCTTGTATTTCCTAAGTGTTGTAGTGAGTTCTTTGAAGGAAAGTCAAATGACTTGGTGGTTCAAGTGTAATTTGTTTTCGCAGTGAAAGCCGACATACTTGATGGTGACTCAAGTGGTGTAGATTAAGAGAAGTCAAGTAGTAGTTTGGGATGCCTTGACATATGTGAGTGTGTGGAGATCTTGGGGAGACCTACTTGGACACATTCAGTGGTGGAATTCAGTAGATTTGGATGCAGTGGTGGACGTGGCTTGAGGAAGCTGCCTCACTCTTTGATGAGGCACATTGAATAGGTCATTGTGGTGAAGTAGCCAGTGAGGGATGGTTGTGTTGAGTTTGAGAGGATGGATGAGGTATCTTAGTGTGTTGATTCCTTAGCCAGATTTGTTGAGTCATGTTATGACTTGAAAATTATGACGATAGTGCTAGAGTTTGGATGCTCATAGGAGGTCTAAGACAGTTTCATTCTAGGAGATGGATGGAGTTAATAGAGAAGTCGACCAAAAATTACTGGGAGTCAACCTGAATGGGAAGAATGCAGACCAAGTGAATTGGGTGTTTTTCTTTCCTTTGATCGTTGGATGAGGCAGAGTGTACCTTGGTCACTTGCGTATGATTGTACGATGACTTGGAGATCCAAGAGGGTCGTTGGTTGAGGTTGAAAAAAGTATTCCTTCGAACGTGCCAAGGCATGGAAGTTCTTTGAGGTGACTCATTCTACTTGGAGCACTTTGGATAGTTTGTTGGGATGTTTGAAGAGTGTGGGTGCATTGTCAACACTCATCGTATATGTTGATATCCAGAAAGGTGACTCGATGGATGAAGGTGAGTTGAGGACTTTACTTGGTTTAGAGGATTGTGCGAATAGAGAGATCACAACATGAAGAGATTACTTGGGAATGGGAGTCTCTCTTGCTTTAGGAAACATCATTGAGGGTGAAACCTAACCATTCCAAGTCATAGAGAGGTAGAAGCAATAACATGGTCAAGTGATGAAGTAGTGGGGAAAAGGTAGTTTGGACGTGACACAATAATTGATGTAGATAGGATGCTTCATGTCCGAAGATGCATATGAAGATGGGGAGAATTTGGCTAAGGAAGCCAAACTTCTGTACTTGATCACAATTTGAGTCACAAGGGTAGAGTTGGTTGGATGTGTAGATTTCCCTTGACTCTTTGCAAACTTGGATACGATGTAGACTGTGTGTAGAAGATTGGATTACTGCACCATGAGGTGGACAATGGAGTCAAGTTGTCATTGGTGACATTTTTTGGGGGTGACTTCATAGTGAAACAAGGTGAGGGGTGACCTTGCCTTTGTATGAAGTTGTTGTGTGGATAAACATAATTGCATAAGGAAGTGACCAATTTGTGCATGAGGGTGTGTAGACTCAAGGAGTGTGATAGTTGGACTGGCCATTTGACTTGTTCATGACTTGGACGAGAACAACAACATGACAAGTTGGTCAAGAGTATGGATGCGCTAGTAAGTTTGGAGGCACAATAGTTAGACATTGTGAATGATCTCCTTAACGAAGATTAGATGTGGCAACATTGAGGCAAGGGTGCACACTTTCCTTAGTCTTTGAGGTTGGACAGAGTGATGGAAATTGCGAACATAAAATATTAAGTTTGGGCTTGAGGATGTGCATGCTCATGAATTGGGTATAAAGGTTGGATTATCTACCCAACTAGTTCGAGATGTGGGGGTTGAAAGTGCATGAAGGCATGGACTTGAGTTGTAGTATGATCACATACGTGAATCAGGAGGAGTTCAACACTTAGGAGAAATTTTGAAGTGAAGTGGACATCAATTAGTGACAACAATAGTAGAACAGAACAACAATAAAAGTTAACAACAACAAGACAACAACATTGCAACGAGATAGTGCAGCAGAGTTGGGTGATTTTCATCCTTGGAGTTGGGTGAAGTAACTATATTGACTCAGGTAGCAAATCATGTGGTGTTTGGTGTAGTACAATTTGGTTGGTTTGTGGAAACTTGGGGTTTCCACTTTGATAGAATTTCAGAGTTTTTAGTTGGCATGAAACTTGGGATTTCCAGCAGACTTTGCAGTTGCGATGAGGGCACAAGTTCAGGTGGAGACTTGAAGATTGCATATTTTGTGGATGTTTCCAGGGGTGAAAATAACTTGAGGTGGGGGAGGATGTAAAGTATTCGTCTAGAATGCCGCAGACACCTTCTCCCAAGTCCTCAAGGAGATGAAATTTGGGGTTACTACGACACCCAAGAGTCGCACCGGTTGGGCAAGTGGATGCCTTGGGAGTGCGAACTCACCAAGGGGCTTGCCCAAGCATGAGGAGACTAAGAGAAGGGGTGCACCAAAGAGTTTGCGGCGTGTCGAGATGAGGAGTGCACCAAGGTTGGGGTGTGTTGGTCCTAAGAGACACGATGATCAATGAGCACATGGGTTCGTTTGGGAGCACCAGGTATGTGAAGAGGCACAACGGTTCGTTTGGGCATGTTGGTTTGTGAAGATATGTGACACACCTAAAGGACACGATGGTTCAAGATGGTGACATTTGGAGTCCATTTAAGAGAACAAGAGCACACAACCAAGGAAGGAGTATTTTCACAACAAGGAGAGAAAGAACAACTTTGCGATATTGAGGAAGAATTGGATGAAGAGGGCGAGATCCATCAAGGAGACAAGTTGCTCCACATGGGAGGGATTTTTCTACCTTGAGGTGATTCTATGGACAGAGTTTGAGTGACCTTCTTTTGGGATGATTTTGGGGAAGTCTTGCCGCATCTTTAAGGGAGGCATGCTATGAGACAACACCGCAGGTCTGTGCAAAGTCTTGTGATACAAGAGATTTTAACTAGAGTAGGAGTGTGACTTGCTCGTAGCCTAGAATGGAGTATGGGTATGCTCTAGGTGAAGAGGCATAGTCCAGACAAAGTATCCTTGGTGTTTCCAAGTAACCAAGTGAGAAACATCGTAGTGTTGCACACCCTCAAGAGGTGCACGATTTCAATATTCATGAAGACAGATAGTGGGGATGTGACAAATCCCAATTTAAAAATATTTTCCACAATACAAACCTTCCTAACCTCTTAAGTCATCAAAACTATGGTGATCTTGGAACACTTCCCTCAATGCTTTTTGAGCATAGAAATACAATTTTATAGAAATTGAAGTAATCTCTTACCTTCTTAAGATCCAATAGACCAATTGGTCTCATCATCACCATTTTTCCTACTATACTATCTACTTCCATTATCGAAATCTCCTCTACTTTTCATTATTTTTCTAACTCCTATCTTGTCCATACTTTTAAGCTTTGAACTTAATTTAAATTCCGAGCACCCATTTTTTCCATGTGTTGCTAAAATGCCTCATATTCTATTTTATTGAACTTATTCACAACAAAATAATGCATGAAATTATTTAGGAAATATGGTAGATTTATGGGAAAAGAAAATAGCAAGATTAATGTAACAAATTCACGAAGCTTATTTAGAATGAGAATGGATGGTGTTTGTGTTAGTCAACATAGGTTTTCCTTTTAGTGAAATATAATTCTAATTATCTGAAATGTAATATAGAATGAGAATGAATGGTGTGTGTTAGTAAACATAAGTTTTCCTTTTAATAAAACATAATTCTAATTATACAAAGTGTAATAATTTTTAAATATGTTTCAATTTATTTTTAATTTAATATTATTAAAGTGAAATTAATTTAACTAATAATCTATATTAATATTTTATTTAATTTCTTAAACTTAATACTATTAAACTAAAATTAATTTAACTAATAATTTATGTTAATATTGCTAATCTAAGAGAATGTCTTGCAAAGTGTAGAATTATTTAATCAAATATATCTCTTTAACACCATCACTATCAAATTACAATTAATACTAGAGTGACATTGTCAATTGTCTCAAATTATGATTACAATTAATCACTATCTCTTATTACTATGCTAAAGTTATGTATCTTATTACTATTAACTTGTATCTTATTACTATGCTAATCTGAGAGAATGTCTTGCAAGGTGTAGAATTATTTAATCAAATATTTTTGGAGTGGAGTTGAAGAAATTATTTAATGAGATCTTTTGGAGGACCCAACAGGGATTGTGTGACTGAATTATGTTTCTAATGCTTTAAAGTGCTTCTCATTAAGAGTTGGTCTCAAATCAAATCAAATCTCCAATACACATGGCTCCACACTAGAGCCCTTATGAGATAGCCTTACAAATTACTATTTCGTATTGTATTACTCATTGTCATTGCATTTACATTCAATTCTATATATCGCAAATATATATTTGCATTTTTATTATTTAAAAAAAATATAAAAAAGTTTATTTAAAGTAAAACTTTAAAAGAAAGGTAAAAATTATAGTAAACACCATACTAATAGATACTCAAGAGTAACTCATCCCTATATTTTTTCTCATTATATTAGATATACTCATCGCTATATGCATTGCCTGTGACAAGTATAATAATTTTTCATTATATTAGATATACTCATCGCTATATAATCTCTCATTATATTAGATATATTCATCACTATATACATTGCCTAGTGACCAGTGTAATAATTTTTATAATAGATATACTCATTATATTAGATATATTCATCACTATATACATTGCCTAGTGACCAGTATAATAATTTTTATAATAGATATACTCATTGCTATATAGTTTCTCATTATATTAGATATACTTATCGCTATATTCATTGCCTAGTGACAAGTATAATAATTTTTCCCAATCATTTTTTAATTGTGTATTCAATCTTTTTATTGCAATTCAATGAGAGAGTTAATATTGGAGTGTATGATATTATTATATGGGAAAATTAATCTTGTATTTTTAAATCTCTTTTCTTGTCTTTCACCATATCTATATCTTTATTCAGTGAAGTCTCAATGTATTTCCTTATTATTGAGGTTATTATTTTTTTTTTTTTAAATTTTGAGTGCCATTAAGTTTGGTTATTTATGAACATTTAAATCAAATTAGTAAAAACTGGTCAATTAGGAAGTTCCACATATTTTATGGTGAATATGAAATATATTTGTTGGTATTTGTGTTTTATTTTTGTATCTTAAATATAGTTATGTGAAAAAAAATCTTTTTCGAGGAAATAATTGTTGGAAATCTTCAGGAACTTCTCTGTATTTCATGATTGGTACTCAATGTAAACCCATCAATATTGATGTGAAATGCATCTCACTAATCTTGTTGAGGAATGATAACAAGATTTTTGTTTATGTTTGGTAAGTTAATATAAAGATAGAGATCATGAAACCATAGCGTTTATTAGAAACCCTAGCGTGATTCAACCCAATGGGATGGATGCATCTGCAGGGGGGAACCCCCTAATGCTAAAGCACTAGTGTTTTAGGCAATGGTCTCAACCTACGTCATAAATTCAAAAACCCAACCAACTCGTTTTGTGAAGAGACTTGAGGAAATTCTAGAAGCTAAACTCCCCCCAACCTCGTCTAGAAGCAAAGCCTTAACATTGACATATCGTGGCTTGGCAGGTAAATTCACTAGGATTTTTCCTTCTCCAAAGATGATGGTGACCTGGATTCATAAAATTTAGAAGCCTCACATCAAGGGACAACTGCATCATTCTTTTGTGGGAGAGGATTCTACGCCTTTCTCTTTGAAACGAAAGAAGATTGATATTTTATTTTTCACAACGGGTCACACTTTTTGGGTACAAGGGGTATGTACTTGAACAAGTTTAATATAGAGAATGATGTTCCCTCTTATGTTCCATTTGGGTACACCTTTCTCATATTTCACTTCATTGATAGAGTGATGATGCCCTTCATTGTATTGGTAACACTCTAGGGAAATACATAGATAGTGCAAAACCAAAGGTAAACTTGTTCTCTTGTGCCAAGATTTGTGTTGAGGTAGATTTGGAAAACAACCTTCCAAAATTAGTGTTGATATCTCTGGATAACTAGAAGCACATTCAATGAATAGACTATGACAAAATCCCTTTCAAGTGCAAATCCTACCATGAATATGGGCATTTCACTAAAGATTGAAAAAAATTGGAAAATTAACAACCTCCAACCTTAGGGAAGGAGGAATAATGGAAATATATAAATAGGAAATCGAGATCCAATGTTAACATGGGGGCTAGATACCGAGATTTGTTAAGGAATGTCCCATCTTCCTTCGCTAGAAAAATTCCAGGGAATTTCAACTTCTCAAATGGTTCCTCATCAAACCCTTCTAGGAATCCTCTCACCTCTAGGAATGTTGGTACCCCTTTTGTGAACAATAGATTTGATTCCCTTGCTAAAGAAGACCCTGACCCATCTAACGAGTTGCAACCCATATTTTTGCAAGATTATGAGAAAATCTCAACTTTGGGGGAGCCTTCTTTAGTCCAAACCTCATCCTTTCCATCCGAAGAACCAAGACCCTCGGTCCAAGTTAAATCAACAGAAATAAACCAGGATGAAATTGGGATTGGAGGAGGATTTCATCATATTGTTGAGAAGGATAAACCCTCTATGGGTGTATAAGAAGTGGAAAATTTCAAATATATAGAAATTGCTTTCCCAGAACAAAAATCTCAAGAATCAGAGATTGTTGCCTCCATTGAAGAGAAATTAGAAGATGGGGAATCAAAAGAGAAAACCCCGCACAAATCTAGAAGAAAGGCAAGCCAAAATTTGAATAAGGAAATCCTCCTTGAGGTTACTTTAGTGTTTTCTTTCTCTCCTTTCGTTTCCTCATCTTTTGGGTTTTTCAGCCCACATTGACCCATGAATGACTTGTACCTCGTTTCACGGGAAGAAGGGGATGAAGGCCCATAAGCTTGTAGTTGGAAAAAGATAAAATACAATCATAAACCTTCCAGATGATCTCCTAGGGATATCGAGAACAAGGAAATGTTTCAAACCAAAAACTAAGGGACCCATAAAATAATAACTAATTGAACATGCCAACCAAAGTAGAGCATGTGTGAGCAATGTTTTTCGTGCTTAGGTAGAATTCCCACACATGGTATTCAACTTGGGGAAGCACAGTGTGACCAAGGTAGAGTTAAGGTGGGTAATGTTTTTCATGCTTAGGTAGGAGTCCCACTTTATCTTCAACTTGGGAACGCTCTAATAAATTAATGGCAAAAGGGCTTGGAAAAATCGTGCAGCCCAAAAGTATTACCCACATCCACCTCATACTCTTCACATGACCTAGAGAGGGTCCACCTGGGAAACACTCCTTGACTTGGAGAATGATTCACCCAATAAGTCACCATGACAACCATCTCATACCTAAATTTGTCAAGTTGCATAAGGTCTTTGAGAATTTGTTTATTTTGAGAGGGGGGATTTGATGCACCTATTCAGGTGGTTCCTTTATTATATATGGCTTAATTGACATGATTCTTATTACTTGTAAGGCCCTGGAGGGAGAATTCGCTTGTCTTTGCAGAGCCTTGATAGGTGGAAATATTTTCGTGGAGGCACAAGATCACTTGTACCTTCACTTGGGGCATAAAGACCATGTGATGGATGATGCACCCTTGCTTCCTTGTCACCTGGGACAGAGATGTTTCCTTTGGAGGCACTTGAGGATCCTCTGCAAGTGATTCAATAGCCTTTCTAACCCCAATGAATTGCCTTTGGAGGCCATGTCCTGCACTTATGAGGTATGACATCATATTTCGAAGGCTAAGGTTTGGCGGTGATTGGATGATTTGACGGTGGCATGACATTGCTTCTGGGAGGAAGACCATAGCACATGAAGACTAGGCCTTGGAAGGCCCAATGACTTCCTTATCTAGCTCAACATCTTTCCTTTTGAGCCAAAATGTCACCCTTGTAGGGCATGACGTCATCTTTTTGGGGTTATTTCTTATGTAAAATTAATTTTTGATTTGTAAAGGGGAAATTAGAGGAGGTCAGACTCCCTAAATTGTGCTTTACCCTAACTAAGTGGGCAAATTTGTTTTGTGAGACCTTGTATAAATAAAGGTCAAGAAATTTCATTTTAACATATCATCACACTTGAGAATTGCATAAGTTGTGGCTGAAATTTTCACCCTCTTTGGGAAAATCGCATCTCTTTCTCTTGTGCAAATTTTGGATGCTTGATACTTGTCTCTTGGAGGAAAAGTGGTGTGATATCTCTTTTGGTGCTTGTTCTTGTTTCTGTGATGGAATATGCTTGGTAGATGAGGGCTTATCTTGCTATCTTTGGAATTAGTAAGGAATTTTTGCATATTGTTGGTGTTTCTCTCTTATTTCATTATTTTTCTTGTCTAAACCATTGGAGGAGTATAAGGGCATACACCCTCCACCAAGTCTATCATAATTGTTATTGGATAAGTTATTGCAAAGGTTGCTAGGAGGATTAAAAGGGCTTACACCCTCCTAGATTTACCTTGTTGTATTTACTTTCTCTAGGAAGTAAGAGGGATTACACCCCTACATAAGTAGTAGATATAACCTTTTACAAGAGACTCAATAACCCAATTGGCAAGTCACTAATCTAGTTTGCATTGGAGAAATAAAATCATTGCATTGGAATACATGAAAAATAGATATTTTCTGATTATGTAAATTGTAAGTTGTTCTTCAAGTTTTTAACTTGCTTGAGCCATTAGGGTATCTAGCTTATTCTTGAGATTCTCTTGTTGTAATTAACTTAATGCTACATCCATTAGGGCTGTATCAAAACTCACTTAAACTCTTTCATTGCTCACTAATCTACCATTTAAATTTGCTTGCAAGATGTCATACTTTAACTACATATTATTTGTTATGTTTTGGGTGGATTGTTTGTTGATTTTAGTGGTTAGATAATGTTGTTGTATAAATTGTTTTCTACAACCATAAGGCTTCCCTAATACAATGTTGAAAACGTCATTTAGCAGCCCTACTTTATCATCAAAGCTTGTGTTTAAGTATTGGAATATTATCTACATGTTTAGCGCTTGATCATCCAATAATATTTTGATGCTTTTGATGGTTAATTCTACAGTTATTGACTCATTCTATTGTTGATATATATTTTTAATTACTTCTGCAATTTAGGACCACAATATTTACTTGCTTGTCCCCTCGGTTATTTGTCTTGTATCTTGATCAATTGTCTTGTTCTGGGCAGGGCTAACACTGTATTGTAGGTACTCAACATTTGGAAACCATCCTTCATCAACAAGACCCTTTTCCAAGACTTTTTCCACTTCCAAACCTAACCTATAGGGGCTTCATTGGTGATTCTACCACTTTACATCTCAATCCCCTTAGGGTCGCCAAGATTCCCCCCTTGTGGTGACTTATCATCACTAAAGTGAGGGGAGTATCTATCTAAGGTGACAATGGGTAGCTACTCCCATAGTTGTCTCACTTTTGTGGATTGGGTCAGGCTTTGCCCAACCTACAATATGTGTGATAATAGGCCATACATGTTCACATGACACACTAAATATTTTGCATCAACTTTTAATTCAAGAATTTGGTAAGGGTATCACAATGCTCCAGATTTCAATTCTAGATTTACCTCTGTGAAATAAGCATAATGGTCCTTTAAAAAATTAGTTTGGTTATTTTAATTAGAT
>JASDQU010306265.1:0-13343 GCA_032191745.1 Picea mariana
TCTTTTTTTCCTAAATCTCATTTAATTTAAGTTTTAAATAATAACTTCTAAAAACTCTCCTTCGTACAAGTGTCATCCATCCCCCACGTTTCTCCATTAACTATTTTTTTTAATTTATTAAATTGTCTTAATTCCCTCACCCACCTAGAGTTACTCCTATTTTTACTCCTTGGTGTCCCTATATTCCCTTACAGGTTTTAAATACTTTCCCTAAAATGAAGTTGCTAATTTAGTTCAATTTAGAAGGTTCTTTATTGCAGATTCTTTACTAAGTTGACCTCGATTTTTACCATAAGTTCCCTCTTTCCTTTATTATGTTTCCTCCATTCCTTAGTTTCCTAATTTTTATTATTCCCTTCTTTCCCCTTTTCATTAGAGCCAAAAATGGCAGTTGCGCAAATTAACCTCTTTTTCTTTTTATTAATGATTTAGTATCTCTTACACTTTCACAAGTTAAACAATTAAATTCTTCTTTACAATTTCAAATCCACAGATTTTAATTAAATTCTTACTCTCTTCATTTTACCCCAAAAATTTTATGAAGACTAAAAACTGTTACTTAAGTGGTTTTTAGTTTAATTTTTTTATTTTTTTTTACTTTTATATGGTAATTTTTCTTAAGGTTAGACAAAATTTTACCCCTAGAGAAGTTTTAGACTTAGGACTTAGATTCTGAACTAAGCGACATTTAATTAGGGAAGTTGTTCAAGAATTTCTTAATGTGTTAAATGTCATAGGTCCATCTAGGTTTGTTCCGTAATCATCATCAATGTGACGTGCCCTTCAGGACACACTACGTGCTCCAAGGGTGCCACTCGCCTCTAGTGTTTATTTTGTGCGACGTGCCCTTCAGGATGCACCACGTGCTCCAAGGGTGCCACTCGCCTCTTGTGTTTCTTTTGCGCGACATGCCCTTCAAGATGCACCACGTGCTCCAAGGGTGCCACTCGCCTCTTGACTGATTGGTAGACATCAATAACCCCTGGAGTCAACACTCCGCCAGGTGAACTTGTGGGAGACTAAGGGCTTCTAAGGAATAAGGCCCCTGCCTTATTGTGTGCCCCTTAGAATCATCGCGAGTGACTATCGCAGTCTACCCTCGCGGCATCGTCGGTCCTCTCGAACTAGGTAATCGTTAACCTACAGTTTGAGCCACGGCGGGAGTGCTGGTAGGTTGTGGCAAGGCTGTTGTCCACACCTCTCCCTCAACCTCTCTGGTAGTCGTGTGTGTGGACCCTTTACTCCATATGTGAGTCTGGTCGGCAAGCTATCATCAGCCTGCATCATCAACAATCATGTCAGAACATGTCCACATCATATCATCAAATCAAATGTAATAGCACAGTAAATAAATCAACCCAAATAGCACACTCCCTGACTCAATCCGGAGTCCAAGGGGTTCCATCGATGCCTCAGCATCCTCAAGGTCCAAAACCCTACACACTCAGTAAAACCGAGTCATCAGCACCTGCCTATGTTAATGCAGTAAAACATCATGTCATCTATCATAACGCATCATAATTAGGGACAAATGTTTTAATATCATAATAGTCTGGATCACTTGCGAGCAAGTGTCCTTGAAGAATAAGTTTTCTCAGTGCGCCAGAACGGGATGTTACAAATTGATTGTAACTGCGCCTCCTATGCCGGTGAAAGTTTTGTTTTAATCAAAAGGAAAACCTTTCGTGATCAAAATCAAAATGATTGTTTGTATTAGTCTTCAGCTAAGTTTCCAACTGTCTCTGCTAATAGTTTCAAAGGGGAAGAAGCAACCAGCTTTTCTTTCAAGCTTTTATTTTTTATTTTTAAGCATCCATCTATTCTCAAAAGCTTGTTTTTATCTTCTATGATCTTCTTCTTCTGCTTCTTTTCCCTCATTGTTTTCAAAGCTAATCTCTCGAAATCCCTATCTGTTTCTGCAAAGTTTTTGGATAGGATTTCATATCTTTCCTTTATGACTCTTTCCAGAACTTCATGTTGTTTAATTTTCTTTCTTAATTTCTTGATTAACTTTGAGTCACCAGTCCTTTTATTTTTGGATGTTCCACCTTATTCAAAGGAAGTAAAAACTTCATAATCTTGTGTAGGTTCCATGGAGTGCTCTGTACTTTCAATGGCTGGAATTTCATCATCTTTCTCTAGTTTTTTGTTTGAATCTGTGTATGGAAGATTAAGAACGTTTGCCTTCTTTACTATAGATTTCTTTGGGTTTGTTTTGAAATCTAGTTTCTTTTTAGCTTTCTTGGGATTTGAGCTAGATTTTTTCTCTTCTGGTGACTTTGGGAGAGCCCTCCTTGTCCTTAAGCTACTCTAAGGAGCTGGTTGCTTCTTGCCTGCTTTCTTATTTTCATTCTTAGGTTGATTTTGGGTCTCAAAACCTTCCCAAAAGATAAAGTGTTGCCAAGTTCTTTCTCTCTGTCTCAATTCTTCCAAGATAATCATTTTAATAGACCAAAATGACATAGGGTATTCTTGATGCTAAGTGGTTTATATCTAACCTTATTGCACACTTTTGTTAAAATTCTATGAAGAAAAAAGGGAAGATTTAAAATTACTTTCCATGTGAAATGATCTAGAAGTCTAAAATGATATAACATCAATTTGTCATACCTTCCCTCTGAGGTTATATACAGTTGAATGGCTTTGAACAGGTTTTTCCATTTATCTTTCAGGTAAGAAATAGGAATGCTCTTCTTCCATATTATACTTTGAAATTCTAATTTCAAGTATGGTCTAAATTCTAAGTTCTTAGTCATTGTTGTCTTAAACCAGCTCTGACCTGTTTTGGGTAAGCCAGTAGCTGAAGCAATGCCAGCTTCATCGACTATCAATTTTAGAGAACCTACTGTAGCTTTCTTCCCATCATATGATTTTGCAAACACTTCTGTTGTTCCTTGGTGATAACCCTCCTGCAACTTTTCAACGTATGTAATACAACCTACATATGAGAAACGTTTATGAACCTCTAGACATGATTTCAAATAATCTATGTTGTCTAATGCTTTTCGCAGAGGTGGTCCTCCTCATTTGTTTCCCATTTTTACAGGTTGACCTGCACACGGTTAACACAAAGACTTTTCCAAATTGGGAAAGTGTTGGCACTGGTGAAACTAATTATGTGTTTGTCAAATGATAAAATGAAGCTCGAGTATGGCCTTTGAAAGCCGTGAATATTTGAGAGAAGGAATGATGACCACGGTTGATGTAGAATTAGATCTGGTACTTGATTATTTGAATGAAATGATGATCGAGCGTTCCACTTCTTTAACCTGTCCTCTGTCTACCACACATGATGTAAGACCAAATCTCTCATCATATTCTATCTATGATGTGGTGAAAATGTGTAATCGCTCGTCTGCCTCCATTTAAAATGCCATCATGATTACATAACATGTGTGCAACATGTCTCTTTCAAATTTTGAAAATGATGAAGAAAGAAAAATCAAGCCTGCACTTTCACCGGCTCGCTTGTTGTCAGGAATTCCATTTAGCCATTGAAACCTTGAACTGTCACCGGCTCTCTTGCTCTTCAAAACAAGAGTTAGCTGTTGAAAATATTTTTCTTCTATTTTTTCTTAAAAATACCTTTTAACAATCAATTTATTTAGTAAAAGACAAACTATATCCCATATATTGACATTTGAAATTCTAATAAAAATAGTATGGGACTCTATTTATGACCATGCCATCACCAAAAATGACACAAACTGACTGGTTCATTTTTGGAGATAACATCTAGCTCCAATTGGGATGGAGACTTCCCTGTGAGGTTTCCAAGAACGTTTATTGACTCAGTAGCCTTCCTATCACCTAGGACTTAAAATTGAATTCACTCAGTAGTCCATTTGGCATGGAGTTATTTTGACACACAGACTGAAAAATAAAACTTAAAACAAAATATTTACAAAATAGTTCAAGGCTTAAGAAAGCCTTATGAAAAATAAATTTTGAGAAACCACCCATTGAATGGGCCACATGAAACTTCTTCACCTGATAGACTTTGCAGAACAAAGGTATTGTTGTGTTGTACTACTGATATGACAAAAGGACCTGTCCAAAGAGCATCAAACTTGCCATGTTTTCCCTTTTCCTGCCTTGTTGCATCCCATTTTATAACCAAATCTCCTGCTTTGAAACTGTCCACTTTAACCTTCCTGTCAAAAATGTCTTTCATTCTCCTCTGATGAACTTCTATTTTCACTAATAACTGTTCTTTGTTTTGTTGCAATTCAACCAAATTTAAAATCCTTCTGGTAAGGTCATTTGGTTTAGATTATATTTCTTGAAGGAATTTGGCAATGAGCAATGAAAGTTGGATAGGAAATATAGCTTATGTGCCATAAACCAACTTAAAAGGTGATGTACCAATTGATTTTTTATTAGTCACTCTATCATCCCACAAAGAAAACTCTAATTTTGAATCCCATGCCTTTGTATTATGTTCAAGTAACTTTTTAATTATCCTTACCAAACTTTTGTTTGATGACTCAGCCAAACCTTTTCCCTGCGGATAATAAGAAGTGGAGTGTACCAACTGAATTCCCATTTCCTCACATAGTTTGACTAAGGTTTTGTCATGGAAATAAGAAGCATTATCAGTTACTAACTTCTTGGGACAGCCAAATCTTGAAAATATATGATCCTATAAGAAATTCATGATAACAGTATGATTGGCATTTCTGGTAGGGATAGCCTCAATCCATTTAGTAAAGTAATCAGTAGCAACAAGGATCCATCTATGTTGATTACTGGATGGTAGATGAATTTCCCCTATAAAATCTAAGACCCACTGTTGGAAAGGTCCTGTGACAACCACTGGTTTAAGGGGAAGAGATTTTAATTGATGTTTACCTGCAAATCTTTGGCATTTGTCACATGTGTTTGTTGGTTATTTCTCCTGAAGGAATTTGGATTCTAATTTGGATTTCTATTAGGGTATTCAGATGATCTTTTTACCTTGGCAGGCTGCTTATTTTCAATTTTTATCTTGGACATTTCTGAGGTTAATGATTCCAGCATCTTAGCCAATTTTTCTATCTTAGGATTTGAAATTGATGAAGAAGAGGCTTCTTCCTTCTGCCTTCTTCTATCATCACTTCCCTTTAACTTGTGAGTAGCTAAGATATTTGACTCTACTTCAAGGGCAGTGTCTTGCATCAAAGAAAGTGAAGCATACCTTCTCTCTCTTAGTAGAAAAAAAAATTCAGAGTCAAATGAGTTGGAATAAGTGATTTGGGCAGAAGTCTCTGTAGGTTTGATTTCAGAAGGTATTTTACTATACATTTTGTTGAACCTCTTGGTGAAATCAGATACAGATTCACCATTTTCTTTCCTTAAGTTTCCAAACTCTGTGATATAGTACAAAAAGTCTCTCCTATCTCCCTAATGTTTCAAAAAGATGTCATCCAACTCTTCTATTCCATCTATGGAACCAGTGGGGAGTTCCTTGAACCATTTCCTAGCATGGCCATCCAAGATCTGGACAAAAACTCCGGTCCAGACATCAGCATCTTCTATGTTTAGGTTTTTAACATAACTATAGAATGCTTCTATATGTTCTTCTACAGTTACATATTCTCCGGTAAATTTTGGCATATGCTTCTGGTAGTCACCAGTGGGCATCACTACAGGTGCATTTGGCAACACAAGAGGGGCATATCTAGCCGCTAGAATTCGTTGCATTTTAGTCAATGGAGGAGGTGCAGCCATAATGACTACTGGTGAGAGAGGTGATAAGATTTTCTCAGATTCTTCAACGCAGGGGGGATTTAACTGAAAAGTGGGTGAACTCTCTAATGGGAAAGAAGTTTGATATGAAGCTATATAGAAATTTGTAAGTTGTTCAACCAATTTTTCTTCACCTTTAGCAGACAGTTGCTACAGAATATGTTCTACAACAAGAAGGTTAGTGTGAAGGTTTATGTGGTCTTCCTCTTGTAGTGAGTGTAAAGATTCAAGGGATGAGGAGTTGTGACTTATTTCTAATGACTTAGATGCTTCTTCAACCAAATTAGAACCTATCACTTCTTCTGTAATGACATTTTCCTCTTGATAATAAATAATTGATTCTTCTACAGTTGTTACAGAAACTTTTTCACTGAAAATCTTAGAGGAAGAAGGTTTGATTTTTTCTGCTATGGATTTCTTAGAATGATAAAGAGGATTAATTTTTGTACCTAATTTTGAAGTTTGACCTTGAAATGATCTTCCTCTTCTGAGAATTAGTTCTGGATTGGGAACTGGTGTGACAGATGATTCTTGCGAATTTTCCCTGGTACTAATCTTCTTTGGAGCCAGGATGAACTTGTGGAGTCACCAGATAGATTATTACAACCAATGTAATGTCTAATCCTTGTCTATCATCAAGGATCAACTATGTGTCGTCTCTCAGGAAAGCTGAGCTTCAATCTCCTTCCCCGACAACGATGCCAATTTGTTATCACTCCAAGAAACTCTTTGAGGTTGTAGGTCAAAGATGCTCGGTAACTTAAAGTAAACTTGTTTTTTGTGTTATTGTATGTCTGGATCAATGGGATAACTCAACTACAGTATGGCCTCCAGATAGTCAAAATGAATAATCAAATGAACCAGTGCTCTCAAGGATCAATAATCAGATAATAGCTTTAAAATGGGTGAAGAAATCTATAGTTATTAACCAAAACCATACATGTGATGGGTCAAATAATATAGTGAAGAATAATATTAAGTCAAACCTATGAACTGACTAATGAGATGACATTCATTTAGCAGTTAAAACAAGCTTGAAATAAAGTACAGAAGAAAGGATGGAAATCTGATATCAATAGAGAGAGAAAATTGTGATATGTATTATCACATGAAAAGTCTGTTACAAAATAGTATAGTTCCTGTATCCAAAACTGAACCCTATCTTTACCAAAATTATAGGTATTTATAACCTTTACAATAGATCTCAGATCCTTGAAAAATGGATCTGGATTTCTAAATATAGAAAACAGAGAATAAACTAATTACAATTAGGTAATTGAAAATCTATTTGATATGAATCAGACTGTCTTCAAAAGGTCTTTGATAGATGGTCTTTATCATGATATGCCTCTGATGTGTTGACATATGTCTTCAAAAATGAAATCTTTCACCAGTTATGCACAAATTGTTAGTTGACCATATGAGCATCTACCTCTGATATCTCCACAAATCTTTGAAACTAAATATTTCATAATTTGGTGATTAATTTTTTTGATGCCACCTTATCTTTGAAATCACCCAAAAATCGCTATGTTCGAGCTCAAAATCTTCAAAATTCCTTCTCTACGGTTTCACCGGCTATTTCGCCTTAGAATTTGCTAATTATTCGGTGAAATCTCTTATTTTCAACGGCTAATTCATTGTAACCACGCCTCCTGTGCTAGTGAAAGTTCTGTTTTAATCAAAAGGAAAACCTTTCGTGATCAAAATCAAAATCATTGTTTGTATTAGTCTTCAGCTAAGTTTCCAGTTGTCTTTGCTAATAGTTTCAAAGGGGAAGAAGCAACCAACTTTGCTTTCAAGCTTTTATTTTTTATTTTTAAGCATCTAGCTATTCTCAAAAGCCTGTTTTTATCTTCTATGATCTTCTTCTTTTGCTTCTTTTCCCTCACTGTTTTCAAAGCTAATCTCTCGAAAGCCCTATCTATTTCAGCAAATTTTTTGGATAGGATTTCATATCTTTCCTTTATGACTCTTTCCATTCGTGTTTCTTAATTTTCTTTCTTAATTTCTTGATTAACTTTGAGGCACCAATGTTTTTCTTTTTGGATGTTCCACCTTCTTAAAAGAAAGTAAAAACTTCAAAATCTTATGCAGGTTCCATGGAGTGCTCTGGACTTTCAATGGCTGGAATTTCATCATCTGTCTCTGGTTCTGTGTCTGAATCTGTGTATGGTAGATTAAGAACATTTTCCTTCTTTACTATAGATTGCTATGGGTTTGTTTCGAAATCCAGTTTCTTTTTATCTTTCTTGGGCTTTGAGCTAGATTTTTTCTCTTTTGGTGACTTTGGGAGAGCCCTCCTCCTTGAGCTACTCTAAGGAGTTGGCTGCTTCTTTCCTGCCTTCTTCTTTTCATTCATAGGTTGATTTTGGGTCTCAAAACCTTCCCAAAAGACAAAGTGCTTCCAAGTTCTTTCTCTCTGTCTCAATTATTCCAAGATAATCATTTTAATAAGACCAAAATGACATAGGGTATTCTTGATGCTAAGTGGTTTAGCTCTAACCTTATTGCACACTTTTGTTAAACTTCTATGAAGAAAGAAAGGAAGATTTAAAAACACTTTCCCTGTGAAATGATCTAGAAGTCTAAAATGATATAACATCAATTGGTCATACCTGCCCTCTGAGGTTATATACAACTGAATGGATTTGAACATGTTTTTCCATTTATCTTCTAGGTAAGAAATAGGAATGCTCTTCTTCCATATTATACTTTGAAATTCTAATTTCAAGTATGGTCTAAATTCTAAGTTCTTAGTCATTGCTGCCTTAAACCAGATCTGGCATGTTCTGGGTAAGCTAGTAGTTGAAGCAATGGAAGCTTCATCGACTATAAATTTCAGAGAACCTACTATAGATTTATTCCCATCATATGATTTTGCAAACACTTATGTTGTTCCTTGGTGATAACTCTCCTGCATCTTTTCAATGTATGTAATACGGTCTGCATCTTAGAAAATTTTATGAATCTCTGGGCATGATTTCAAATAATCTATGATGTCTAATTCTTTTCGCAAAGGTGGTCCTACTCGTTTGTTTCCCATTTTTACAGGTTGACCTGCACACAGTTAACACAAAGACTTTTCAAAATTGGGAAAGTGCTCGCACTGGTGAAACTAATTCTATGTTTGTCAAATGATAAAATGAAGCTCAAATATGGCCTTTGAAAGATGTGAATATTTGAGAGAAGGAATGATGACCACGGTTGATGTAGACTTGGATCTAGTACTTGATTATTTGAATCAAATAATGATCGAGTGTTCCACTTCTTTAACCTATCCTCTATCTACCACATGGGATGTAAGACCAAATATTTCATCATATTCTATTTATGATGTGGTGAAAACGTGTAACCGCTCCTATGCCTCCATTTAAAATGCCACCATGATTACATAACATGTGTACAACATGTCTCTTTTGAATTTTTAAAACGCTGAATAAAGAAAAACTAACCCTGTACTTTCACCGGATTGCTTGTTGTCAGGAATGTCATTTAGCCGTTGAAACCTTGAACTTTCACCGGCTCGCTTGCTCTTCAAAACAAGAGTTAGCCATTGAAAAGTTTTTTCTTCTATTTTTTCTTAAAAATACCTTTTAACAATCGATTTATTTAGGAAATGACAAACTATATCCCATATATTGACATTTGAAATTCTAAGAAAAATAGTATGGGACTCTATTTATGACCATGCCATCACCAAAAATGACACAAACTGACTGGTTCATTTTTGGAGATAACAATAACTATTATTGTGACCATGCCACAATTCATTCTAAAGACTATGCAATGCTATGGATTTCTTCTTTCTTGATAATTGAGATCTCATGAATAAAAAAAACATATGAATTAATCCTTCTACAATATGGTTAATTGGGTTTAATTATTCTACAGTGTAATGGATAGCACAAATATTTTCCATCTCTAGTATGTTGGAGTCCATAACCCTTTCCAAAGTTTCATATGTCTTCCTTCTTGTCCTCAAATTACAATCTCTTTAACAAATCTGAACTCAACAAAGGTATTTTTATTTTTACTTTTGAGGAGGGGGTGTCAAGATGGATAACTAGGTGGCGGCTTCTAATTGTGTTGCAAGGACAATGGACACAAAATGACTAGGTGGTGGATTCTAAATGTGGTGCAAGGAAAATGGAAACAAAATGATTTCTTGAGACATTTATGAGGTGTGGAGCATATTCACAATGTTGGCAATATTAATGTGTACAATGTTCCAAACCTATACTTATGCAACCACCTTTGCCTTAGCCCATTTTACTCATTTTTTTAGTTTTGTATACATATACACTTGTGTTCATCATGTTAAATAAATGACCATATAAGAAGGAAATAGAAAATCTAAAATAACCCTTTTAGGCCCAACAGATTTCAACCTTAAAAAACATATAATAGTTAGGGTTTTATTTGTCAGGCATTTAGAAGTTTTATTCTTCCATCATAAATCCTAATTATAGTTTACCTAGAATTATTTCCTAATCCCGTTCATCACGTCTATCTTGTGGTCTAAGAAAACACTAGATAGAGGCATCTAAGCCATCAAAACTATCTTCAGATCAGCTTGAACCACACCAACCAACCCTTAACAAGGATGGATTTTTTTAGATGTCTCCTACCACAAATTTCAAACCTTGACAAGGTTATACTTAAAATAACAACAATGCCATCAGATTAGAAAACCAAAAAATAAAATTGTAAACATCTTATTAGTCCCTGTCGTAGGCATAGAGGGACTATAGCGATCGATAAAGCGTTGACTACATATTAGTTTGTCCTTTGACCAGAAATATTTTCATAATACCTATTGTTGGAGCTATGGAATTAAAAGCATATATTTTTATATATTAAAAAGTAACATATATGTATTGATTTGATTGGCTAAGAGATTGGAGGTCTTATTGTCGGCTTCACTATTCCCAATGTAGTATATGGCAACATATCCAAACTTTTTCTCGTAGATAGTATGTTTTAATCATATATTTTTCCTGTATATTGCTTGAAGGTCGATTAATGCTACCATTAGTTCGAATGTTTGTATTAGCATTTTCTGCTACCCGAATATATTCGTCAGTTTTGATATGTACTAAGCATATTGAAATGTTTTCATATCCAAGCTTTGTATATTTCTTGAAATTTATTGACACTTATTCCGAGATGCCTCAATAGGTCTGACATCGTAAATCTCTACATGATGCGACGTCCACCAACACCCTTGACAGCTTAAATGTTTGCATACCGCAAGGTCCTTACACAACCTGAGAGTCTTAAATGTTTATGTAATACGGGTCTCGGAGTACATGTCAGTTCAATGGCCATTGTATGTTTCATCCTTGTTCTGCCATTGAAGCTACATATATTGTTTACTGGTTCGGTGACTGCCTCTTCTTTGCTGGTTTGTCGGGTGTTGCCATTGTATGTTTCATCCTTGTAATCATTGAAGCTAGATACATTTTTTATTGGTTCGGTGACTGGTTCTTGTTTGCTGGTCTATCGGTTGTTGTTTTTTGTTGTTTCGCTAGCGATTCGACCTGCGCTTCTACATTTCATCGTTTTGGAGTAAGTTTCAATGCCATAGTTTCATTTTGTATTCCTTGTTTGTTGTTCAATGTTTGCAGTTTGCAAGTAAGAATGTTTTCTTATTTGTAGTCGCATGTTCCTTGTATGTTTCTAGTTCCTTTTATGCTTCGGCTGTAGTTTCATAATCATTGGAGATACATATGTTGTTCACTGGGTCGGTGGATTTTGCTGGTTCGTTGGTTCCTGGGTTGCTGGTTCTGTTTGTTTTCTTGGGGTTTGCGCTTTGGGGCCTTGGGGATGTATTTTATCCTTTTCGTGCTTTCTCATTGGTTTGGTCCTTGCTGGTTTCTTTTCTTTCATTCGGCTTTGCAAGGTTGGGGTGCAACGGCAGTGGTTGGAGCTTTTCTTTTTTCTTTTTTTTGGATTGTTATTATTTTTTTCGGGTGCTTTACGGTGTTCATCCCCTGCACCCACCAGTCAATCTGCAGTTTTGTTATTTTCCATTTTTGCAGAGGCCATTATCTGTAATTATGTGATATTTTCCTGGTGCTCGAGTCCTGCCATGAAAGAAAATAGTTGCATACAGAATTGTTGGAGGATTACATGTAAAGTTACAATATCCGTTGTTTTTTGTTGGAATAAATCATATGTATGAAACCTACATTTATAGACCATGTATGGCCAGATGTGCAAATATGACATGACATTTTCTTTCTCCTCTACATAGATTGGTGTGCGCATGATACAATTTGTGTTGTGCTTGAGATATGATATGTGCAACAAAGATTCTTCAAGATTATATTTTCATGTTTGGAAGCATGTCTAGGTAGTTTGCCATGAAAAACTGAGAACTTGTATCGTGGGCATAGAAGTCTGTGTAGAGGATAAAGAACATGGTTAAAGGGCATATCTGGATGAATTGTCAGGGAAAACCATAAATTTTTTAGATGCGTCCATGCAATTGAGTGATATTTTCTGCCCTGTAATATATTTTGGCCAGGGAAAAAAAAAGCTAGATGTTTACAACCATGGATAGAGAAGCGCAAAGGTTCATGTTTATGCCTTTGTAAACTATTCATTGAGTCAATTTTGTTGTATCTACATATTTTTTTTTCTCCAGTGAATACCAACTTCCATTGATGTTCATTGAATTTTGTGGGTTCCCACATTGAAACAAACAGAGTACCTGGAGAAAAGGAGGGAGTCTTAACTGCATCGACTGAAGAGGATATAGAAAGGTGCATGCTTGTACTGTTGTTTCATATTGCGTTGTTTTGTATTTCATTTATGGTCTGTATATGTGTTAAACTAGTTTTGTGCCTTCCTACATGGTAAGTTATCTTGGTTACATACGCTCCTTCCTGCATACTAAGCTAGTTTATGTCTGTTGTGTTTGCACTGCATTGTTGCATTTAAAGAAACAAAATCATTAGACAAGACAAAGAACTCTTTGGCTGGTAAATAGAACTTTTTCTTTTTCTTTTAGATGTCTATTTTCATAGTAACTTGCCTTCATGTTGATTGCATATTCGGCGTTGTTGCCTTGGAAAAAATAGGTTTCTTATGAATTCTTTTGTGCAGCAGCAGAGGGTTCTGTGGTACAATCTTCTAAAAGGTATACCAAGTGGGTCGGTAAATTAAATATACAAACCAGGTGGGATAATATAATATTAGACTTGAAAACAATGAATTCGCAGTAATGGGCCTTTCTGTGCTCCCTGTTTCTACTTTCTCCATTTTCTATTATCCCTTTTGTTTTCTAATTCATCTAGTTAGTGTGGTTTCTAAAAATTCCCTCGTTCGCTGGTTGGCGGGCTAATGGACTGACATATGTGGTCCTTCTTCTACCTTATTCCATAGTTACCCACTTTGTCTATTACATCTGCCAGGATGGTAGGTTGAAGATTGCTCCCCTGGCTTTCGGGGGTCCATGATATACATATTGTCCATGGTGACCCGCGGTCACGCCCTATTTACTGTTAAACATTTCTCCAGTTAAAAAATTAAGATGCATATAGTTTTATGGCTATTTGGTCCTTCCAATGGAAAATATACAATGCATATATTTGTTTAGTCCTGATGTT
>JASDQU010306265.1:27426-42213 GCA_032191745.1 Picea mariana
GAGAAGAATGGGAGAACTCACGTGTTGCTTCCAATCAAGGATAAGGAGGTGAAACCTGAAGCAAGCAACACTGTACTTCTCATGATTGGGAAGGAACATATTACAGAGGTTAAGAAGAAGGAGGAACTGCAATTCATTGTGGTCAGGAAGCCTAGGATTGTTTTAACCGGCACAAGAGTGGATGATTTACCAGAAGAGGTTCAGGAACTGCTGGAAGAGTTCACTGACATAGTAGTGGATGAACTACCTTGTTCGTTGCCACCAATTAGAAGTGTGAGTCATCATATCAATCTCATACCAAGAGCCAATTTGCCAAACAAAGCCGCGTAAAGATTGACGCCGCAGGATAATGAACAGGTCAAAAGACAAGTCCAATATTTATTGGACAAAGGTTTGGTCAAAGAAAGATTGAGTCTGTGTGTTGTTCTGACAGTACTCAATCCGAAGAAAGATGGAGGCTGGAGGATGTGTACTGAATCGAGAGTGATTAACAAAATAACCATCAGGTACAGATTCCCATTGCCAAGGATGGATGATCTGATGGATTGCTTGAGTGGAGGAAAGTATTTTTCGAAGACTGATTTGAAAAGCGGTTATCATCAGATCCGCATGAGGGAAGGTGATGAATGGAAGACAACCTTCAAAACCAATGAAGGGTTGTATGAATGGCTTGTTATGACATTTGGCTTAACAAATGCGTCGAGCACCTTCATGAGGTTGATGAACGAAGTCCTGAGGGAGTTCATCGAAAAATTTGTCATTGTATATCTGGATGACATACTGATTTTCAGTAAAATAATGGCAGAGCATCTGAAACATTTGACTACAGTGATGGAGAGGTTACAGCAGGAGAAGCTGTTGATAAACATGAAGAATTCCTTATTCATGAAGACAGAGCTCATTTATTTGGGTTTTTTTATTTCCGCAGATAAGTTGAGGATGGATCCAGATAAGGTGGAAGTGATCAAGAATTGGCCATCACCGAAGAGTATATTTGAGGTGAGAAGTTTTCACGGATTGGATAGTTTCTACCAAAAATTCATTAGGAATTTTAGTGGAATTAGTGCACCGATGATGGATACCATGAAGAAGAGACATAAGTCTTTTCACTGGATAGAAGAAGCTAAGAAGAGTTTTAATCTGTTGAAGAGGAAGATCACAGAACAACCAATCCTGGTGTTGCCTAATTTCCAAAATACATTTCAAGTGAAATGCAATGCAAGTGGATTTGCAATAGGGGCAGTCTTGAGTCAAGAAGACAGGTCGATAGCATACTTTAGCGAGAAGCTGAATAAAGCGAAATTAAAATACTCCACGTATGACAAGGAGTTTTATGCTATTATTCAGGCACTGAAGAAATTGAGACATTACTTGATCCCAAAGTAGTTTGTCTTATACTGTGACAATTATGCATTGTAGTTTGTGACTCAATAGGAGAAGTTGAATCAAAGACATGTAAAATGGGTTGAATGCATGCAAAATTTCACTTTTGTGATTAAAAATATTTTTGGTACTGCTAACAAAGTTGTTGATGCTTTGAGCAGGAAGTGTTTGCTACTGCAGGAGTTCAGAGTCAAAACGTTGGGTTTATGATCTCAGGGACATGTACAGGGATGATCCAAATTTTAAGGAGGCGTACGAAGCAATTGAGAATCCAATTCTTGGAGATAGAAGCCAATGGGAAAAATACATGATCCAGGAAGGATTACTGTTTAAAGGTAATCATCTTTATATTCCAAAATGCTCCATGAGGGAGAATCTGCTGAAGGAGAAACACAATGGAGGATTGGTCGGGCACTTCGGTCATGATAAGACGTTCGCAAAGTTAAATGAGTCATATTTTTGGCCGGGAATGCGAGCAGACATCAAAAGATTCGTGGATAGATGTAGAATTTCCTAGCATTCGAAGGGAAAGAGACAGAATGTAGGGTTTTATCAACCATTTCCCATACCTGAGAGGCCGTGGGATGTAATCAGCATGGATTTCATATTGGGGTTGCCAAGAACACAAAGAGGGTTTGACTCAATCTTTGTGGTGGTGGATAGATTTTCCAAAATGGCACACTTCATACCATGTCAGAAAACCAGTGACGCAACTCACATTACGAATCTGTTTTTCAAAGAAGTCATTCGACTTCACGGCTTACCAAGGAGCATAGTTTTGGATCGAGACACTAAATTCATAGGACACTTTTGGAGGACTTTATGGAAGAATCTTGGGACTAAATTGTCGTTTAGTTCAGCTTATCATCCTCAGACGGATAGACAGACAGAAGTGGTGAATAGAAGTCTGGGAGACTTGCTGAGAAGCCTGGTGACAGAACACCACAACCAGTGGGACAACATATTACCACAAGCAGAATTTGCTTATAAAGACTCAATTAACAGAAGCATGAGGTAGAGTCTGTTTCAGATTGTCTATGGCATGTAGTCGAGAGGAATTTTTAAGCTGAGAGATTCAGAACAGACTGCAATTAGGAGCGCTAGTGCAGAAGATTTCGCAGAAGCGATGAAGGAAATTCACAGCTAGGTGAAGGAGCGATTACAGAACTCAAGCCAGGAATATAAGCGCAGAGCAGATCAACACAAGAGACAGCTTCAATTTGAGGTTGGCAATTTGATTCTGGCACATTTGAGAAAGGAAAGGTTCCCGAGAGGAACATATAACAAACTGAAGATGAATAAAATCGGACCATGTAAGCTCTTGAAGAAATTTGGGGCAAATGCTTACGAGATTGAATTACCCGATGGGATCGAAATTTCTTTGATATTCAATGTCTCAGATTTGTACCCATATAAAGCTGAGGAAACAGGGACAGGAAATGAACAGCCAGAGGTCCAGTGGACAAAACAGATGCCAGTTGCAAAAAAGTTGCAGATGGAGCACATATTGGACAAAAGGGTCAACAAGAAGACCAGGCGAAAGCAATACTTTGAATATTTGGTCAAGTGCAAGGGCCATCCAGTTGAATATGTCAGCTGGGAGAACGAAGCTGAGATCCAGAGGCATGGACACACCGTACGCGAGCTCATGGACAGGAGCCCATGAAAATTTTCAAGCAAGGGAGTATGATGTAGGAGCATCTCAAGCGAGCCAACACAGAGACAAGAGACAACTGGAAAAAGCGCCCAACACAAATTTTGAAAATGTCCTAAAATATTAATGAAGCCATCAAGTAGAGGCACACTTGTAAAATGTAAATGGACCTTGAGCGATCCGCTCTCGTCCTTAGTAGGTAGAAGGAATTTATGATAGTTAATGCAAGTAGATAGAATTTAATTGTAGATTAGACAATCTAGAATGAGAGAGGGAAACAACATATAGACACCCTCATTGTGTATTGTAACGGAGAGGATGCCAATTGAGAGCATAGAGCATAGAAGAGAAGAAGTAGAGAGCTGTGTAGTTGAACCCCATGTACAGAAGTTCTAGATTAATACAAGAAGGCTTTGATTCAGATTCATGGTGTTCAAATATTCTTTGTGTATTCATTTTTGAATGTTATGCTCATGAATGTTTTACTCTTTCTGTCATGCAGTTTCTTTTATGCTATGTATGAATGATTTATTGTTGAATGTTTGAAATCTGAGAGGAAAGGGTAAAGGAGTGAGTTTCAATTGTTTCTCTATTTGAGCAAGAATTCCTGCAAAGAGTGCAATTGAATTGTCCGCAAGGAGTGCGTTGACAAAGGGTTCAGAGGTTTGTCTCTGAAAGCTCAGAAGGAATAGCTTTTGTTCTCATTTCCTCAAAAGTGCAAGTTGAGCACAGAAGCCGTGCAAGGTGTGCACAGGATGAGTAGGGATTCAGGTTTTGTAACCTGAGCGAAGTATTGAGAGACTGCTGCTGTAGGGAGTGCACAGAGTCGAAGGAAGTTCGACACTTGAAGGTGTTTGAAGGTTTTCCGCAAGGAGTGTGTGCAGGAGTCTTCTTCAAGACTCAGAGTTGGAGAAAGTTTAGGAAGGATAAAGCCTTCAAAGTCGACGAAGGAAGCACATGAAGTTTTTTCATTGGAACAGTGAGAAGGCATTGCAAGTTTGCGTCGCAGGTAGTCAAATATCGTGGGAAATCCACTTAGGTAAAAGGTTGCAGAAGTCCATGAGAAGGAAAGAACGGACGGTCGGAATTCTCTATGGAGAATTCGCGAAGTCCCATGAGCCGTCAGATCTCATGGAGGAGTAGGGGAGTTATGGCGAGTGCTTTCGAGAGGTTTAAGCTCGGGAGAGGCAGAACCATAGATTCTAGCCAACAGGAGCCGTTGGAACTACCCGTGGATTTCTATTTCGGGTTTTCATAGATTGAAGTCCCGTAATCTTTGCAACAGGACTCGCGAAATCATGAAACGTGAAGTCCCGAAGGGACGAAAGGATTTTGTGGGCCACAGAATTAGTAGGTGGATAGGTGGCGCACTATCGACACGGAAGTCAAATTTCGTTGACCATTTCGGGTTTTCGTGGGGCGAAGTCCCGAAACCTTTGCATCAAGATTCACAAAATCATGAAGTCCGAAGTCCCGACAGACTGGAGGGCCGTTGAAAGGTCAAAGATTGCGATCGCATCGGAGTTTTGGTAAATCGGGTTTCGAGAGTCGAGGGGACGAGTTGCTTGACATCGCAACCCCCAAAATTGCGATAAGGAGAAACCCGAAATAGAGAGAGAAAAGGTCGAGTGTTGGCCATTTTCGGGTTTTGAAGATTGAGAGACAAGGCGCTTGACCACCGGATTCACGAAAGTGCAAAGTCCAATCTATCGAAGTATAAAGGGGAATTTCTCGAAGTTAATTGTGGGTGCAGATTTCCCTAAAGGGAAATAGGAGAGCCATTGTTGAGAGCTCTTCAGGCCAGTGAAGGAAGAAAGATCCTGTGTACGTGGACCTTCCGACCTGCGGGTTGAGGAGGGTTGCGTCAATGCAGTCGTCCCAAATCTGTCAACTTCACACCACGACCGGAGAAGCACTTCATGATTCCATTGGACGCATCGAGACCTAGAATGTCAAACTGAAGGATCGAGTCAAGGAATTGGAAGACGCTTTCATTCCTATGCCATTTATTGTCGATCCTTTGGCAATAGCCATGCCTGGCACCCCTACACCCAATGTAAAATCATCCTAAACCCTTCTCGCATCCTGTAAAGGATATGTGGAGAACAATATCAAAAAAAGAATGGAACTGGTTACCCAGGCATGGAAAAGATCACAAACCATCACTTCCCTTGGAACCAGGGCACATAGCTTGCTCAATATTTTGCAAGCCGAATTAAAAGATGAAGAAAAATTCTTTTTAAAAACGTTCATCCCTTTTGGCAAGATTGTCAACAATATGACAGAAACAAAAAGAAGAGAAGAAGATCTTTCATCTAAAAACCAGATCGGCCAATTGAATGCATGTTGGAAACAAAAAGTAAAGAACCTACGTCTCATTGTTCAGTCATGTAAACAAGCCATAGCAAAGAAAGATAAATTATTCACAAAGCTGTCAAATATAGACTTAGCAGGAAAAGCCAACGACTTCCAAGACCCCCTCTTAATCGCAAACTCCTTGCCCTTCACCAGGAAAGAGTTTGATAAACATGTTGCTATGTTGAATACCTTGTCTCTGGAAAAGTCTTACAACATCCTTCAATTTGATCAAGCTCACGTCCATGACCGGTCAATCAAATATGCAGTACAGAATGAGGAAATTCATAAGGCTCTCTCTAATCTTTCTATCAACTTCCTGGAATTAGAAAATGAAGTTTTCAACATCAAAATCTGGAATGAGATTAGCGTTGCCCTAATGATAAGCTACATTGAAGAGTGGGTCGAAAGGCAATTGAAACAGGTCGCCAACGAAAGACAATAGGTAGTTCTCGACATTCCAACAACCGTGAAGAACATCCTTGAAACCGTAGTCGTCGTCGACATCAATGAAACGACAGCTGCAAGCAAATAGCCAAAGTGCTCATATGTACCCTCAATGTAAGTTTAGTCATCGCATCTTTCTTTCTTTCTCAGCCCGATTATTCCACTTTCTTAAATACAGATGTATAGGCAAACACTTATACCTTTCCATTTATTTTCTTTTGCAACTATTGCACTCTATCTACTTTCCACAATCCTTTTTTTTGTACATATTTCTCTAATGGTCCGCGGGAGCTCAAATCCCAGTCTACATGAAAAACGCATTGAAATTCCGGTTTATATGTAACAGACTTTAATTTTTTGGTATATTTTAAAATTTGCAGTAGTATGTAACAAACTTTCATTTGTTGACATACTTGAAATAAAAAATGCATTTAAATTTTTATATGTTACAAACTCCATTCTTATCTTTCTGCATTTTGTATAACAAATGCATTTGTTTTTTAATATGTTCGACTTTTATTCTTATCCTTCAGCAGTTTGTATGGAAAATGCATCTACTCTTTTATATGTTACACACTTTTCTTTTTTTATATATTTCAAAATAAATGGTGTTCAACAATGCAAGCATCATTTACATATACCCCATGTTCACAAATGCATTTAAATTTTTATATTGCGTATCTCCTATTAATTTTATGTAGTCATATATTTTTATCTTTCACCAGTCCATATGGAAAATGCATTTAAATTTCCAAATTTAATCTTGCACTATCAACAATTTTTTTTACTTTGTTATATACTTTCAAAAAAATTAGGTTTGCTATATACTTTCAAAAATTAGAGGTTGCTTGCCTACGGTCATTTACTTTTGCACCAAACACTTCGTTTCATTTACAATTGGACCCCATTTTCCACAATTTGCTCTCTAACCTCCTTGGCAAGGACTCCACTGCCACACAACCTTGTTAAAAGTTAAAAAAGATGGACTCCATTAGTCACTCATACATTAAAAAGATGGACTCCATTAGTTACTCATGGATTCTATCGATTAACTTTTCATGAACAATCAAAATAAATATTCCTTTTATTTGTACATGACATACACGTCCCTAATCGCTTCAGCCTTCCCTGTTTACATGTATGACTCTACATCTATATGATAACACATTTAAACCATCTTGTCATCTCCACTGTAATCCAACAAATGGCTCGGTGAAATAGCCGCATCAGAATGACATGGACATCCTATAGAAGTCATCGTACAAGTACACAGCAGTGAGGGTAAAAGTAGAAATCGAGATTATAAGCCATGTTACAGAAATGGAAGGAACGTGTAGTTAACCACCCTTTCTGTAGTAACTTGATCGAATTCGGTAATAAGAATTCTTTACTTTACCACTGAAATAATTGTTTTTTCTTGCAATTTTTTCAGTGTAGATGGAGTTCCCGTCGTTCATTATTATTTGAGCAATTCCATTAATCCAAATTTGACATTCAATGATTCAAGCAAAATTTTAAAAAGGGGGTCCCAAATAATATTATGTTTACAACACGATTATCTTGTTCATGAAATAGTAGTGGAAATCTTATATAACGTACTGTACTGTAACTCATTTCTGCTGTGCATGTGATTTCTGAAGGAGAATAGCCAACAGGCATCCCTATTCCCAGGATTCGACAGAACAAAAGTAGGAATCCACATTCCCGCGATAATCTTGTAATTATCTCATTCATCGGATTTTTTTTTTTTTGAGAAACTTCAAGATATCATCATTGAAATTTATCATGCGATTTATTTAACTTGGAATCTATTATACATATAATATACTATTACACATATAGATATTCTGCTAAAATTTCAGACAGTCTTGTATCTAGCCCACTTAATGATTTTCTGTTATAGCTGAGTATCTTCTTCTGTTATCTTTACCTCTGATAAGTTATTTTGAGTGGCACACCTTCGTAGATATCGTCGGTGTCTTCGATGTGGGGGTTGTCGAAGAGAATGAAGGGGGCGTTACATTTCTCGCTGATTGTCTGCAGAGTTTCTCCTTCCCCGACGATGTATATCTCCTCGCACTGATATTCCTTCTTAACTACCGGCCTGGCCGTAGCAACAGCTGTGATAAACACAATGACAAACAAGATGGAGAAATTCAAAGCGAAGGATCTATTATTTACTGCAGCAGCTGCCATGACTATTATGCGCGAAAGAAGATTGAAGTATAGAATATTAAAAATCAATCTAACTCCAAACCTAGAATATTAGAAATCAGTTGCAGAGGAACGAGTTGAGTATAGACAGATCATGGGTTTTGATTTGTTTGATGGGTGGGGTGGGTATTCAGGAAGGAAATGGATTACCCACGACACTCCACCCTACAATCCACGTATTAATTTCTCAATTACTGGTATACTCTCCACCATACAATCCAGGTACTAATTTCTCACCTAATACTCACCTACTGGCATACTCTCCACCATACAGTCCAGGTACTAATTTCGTGAAGGCCAAATGAAAATAATTGATGGGATGAAGGACCGTGTCTTTTGGTCTTTTGGCTAAATGAAGCGAAGCAAATATTATATTTTCGTCATTCCGGATCTCCCTCAAAACAATTACAATCCAAAAATTGTTCTATCGCTTAACGAATCTACTGACATAACACCAAATAGAAACCGAACCTCCTTTCCCTCACACTCACCCTAGGACCATAGGACAAGACAGGAGAAGCTTGGAAACACCCTAGGAACATAGGACAAGACTGGAGAAGCTTGGAAAGGCCCACAATGCTCTAGTTATAGAGAATCCACGCTTGGAAAAGGGCTACAATGCTCTAGTTATAGAGAATTTGTAATTACTATGCAATACTCATTTTTGAAACATCCAAAAACATCACATTAGAAATCCCACATCCTACTTTCTTTACAAAGTTGGATTGCAAACTGTTATTATCATTAGAATAGATGATAAAAATGGAATGTATAAAGTCAAATAAAAATTAATCAATATACTATTTACATTCATTTTGAAAACATCCAAAAGCATCACGAATCTCTTTCCATTTTTAAAGTCAAATAAAAATTAATCAATATACTATTTACATTCATTTTCAGAATATCCAAAAGCATCACGAATCTCTTCAAAGTTAGATTGCAAGCTGTCATTGTTTTGTTAAATGAAATGATAAAAATGAAATACATGAAATGAAAAATAATATTATTGTACATTTTTTTTAATCTTATAATAATATTTAAATATGAATATAACAAAAAGAAATCAGTATTTTTGGGGTGTTGTCTTGAATGGAGTATTGGGATTATACAGAAATAATTACTCAAATCTATGGATCTAACAATTGTCTACTTATTTCTAACAAATATCAGTCAAAAAAATAGTTCTAAAACCTTTATTTTTTAGAATGTTTATCCAAAAACATTTTTTTGATCTCTCAATTCTCCAACTTCTCCTTCTAATCTTATTGGTAAATGGTTAAGCTAGTTGTGCAAACAAGTTAGATTTCTCCCACTTTTACTTATCAAAGTTAAACTTCCATTTTTTTTTGGCATATCATCTTATTGGTAAATGGTAATGGTTAAGTTAGTTATCAAAACCACTTAAAGTAAGGATAAAGATAAAGATAATAAGATCATACTTTAGTATATGGGCAATGATAACTAGATAAATGTGCAAATTTTTTATTATTATTAAAAATTGAGTTATTATTTTTATAATTTATTTATTTAAATTTAACATAATATATAATATTTAAAAAAATTAAGTAACCAAAGAAGTTAAGGAAATGTTAGTTGATATATTGAATAGTTTTAAAAGATTTTATGTTCATTTTTTTTTTATATTGCAAGTTTAAAACGATATAAAATCCATGAATAGGTTAAATGACATGTTAGGTTCCATAATCCAAATAGGTAGTTTCATTTACATTTACATGTAACAAAATGCATGACATATAGTTAAACGAGCCACATGTAGGACATTAAATTGATAACTTGAGAAGTGTCATTTAGTCATGGAAAGTTAGAAACAACCAACCAATATAAGATTCACATTTTCATGCCATATTAGTGTACTTATTTGAGACTTGATGTGAGGTGTTTAACTTGGTAATTATGGATACACTCAATTTGATCAAAGACATAATTTTTAGCAGGAAATATGTATGTATAAATATTATTGGCGTTAATAAATGACTCTCTAAATCATCTTTATGAGATGGGGGACAACATTATTTTCTACTTACAAAAATATTTTGCTAAATTCAAGTTCCTAAAGAGATGGCTAATTTTTAACCCCAAAATCCTTTTAATCTAGGGTTTCAAAACGCTATCCTTTTTTCTCATCCAAACATATTTTTTTGAGGATGATACTATGAGAAAGACTAGGTCTATAAGTGTTCAAGCTAGTGTAATGGGAAGATTCTCTACATTAGACCAAAATCCTATTCTGTACCACCACAAGGACAATGTTTTGTATTACTCTCATCATTCTTCTCAAGAATTGGTAGAATTTATTTTTCCTTCTCCTCTCTTTGCTTTCCCTCTTTCTTTCTCTTCATCCATCCCTCCAAGTAGATATATTGATATGTTTCCATATTTCCATTGCCACTAACACCTCATCACAGACCAACATTTCACCCAATGAAAACAAAATGATTTCTTCTGACATCTACGTGGTGTGCTTCATATGCAAGGTGTTGGAATTACTAATGTGTAGTATGTTCCCAACATCTACTTATGGAACCATGATGGCATTAATTTATTCTACTAATTTATTTATTTAAAATACCTTAGCTTGCTCAAAATGGATTAATACACCATATGCAAGTAAAATTAATCACAATGCAACATGCCCATAAAATTTATCATGCAATTAACAACAATTATAAACCATGAATGCAACCATTTAGCAATAAAACATGGTGAAAAATAACATAATAGAAATAAATAAAATTATCTTTTAATGGTTGAAATAACTAGTTGTGTACAAGGGACGTTCATCCCAACCATAGGCATTGCTTCTCCAATTCTATCAACAACAAGCCACCCCCAAGCTGAGGCTATGAGTCCACAAGGAGGTTTGGCCCTCTTTGTTGTTCACTCTCCACACTCAACAACCCAAAAACCCAGCTTCTTCTCCAACAATAGTTCAAATCCACCATCTTTCTTCCCCTCAACCTGCATAATACAAGGAATGAGATCCTCAATCTCTACCATGTAGTCCCTCATGCATTTCAACTTCCCTCCATGGATTCAAGAACTATCAACTACTTCAAAGTAGGAATATCATAGTTGGGGACTCCAAGAACTATCAACTACTTCAAACTCCTTATAAAAACCTTCTTAAGGTTCTTGAGCCATTTCCTTAACATAAAAGATCAAATACAAGCATACAAACTTTCTATTGGTACAAAAATCAATTGTCTCATGGTTGTTCTAAAACACTGTATGGATGGTGTTTTTTTCCAACACTCAACTCTCCTCTTATTGCCCAAAAAATGTTAGAATATGATGGATGTGCTCATTTTACCATAGACAATATCACTATTTTCACCCAACTATAGGTCGAAGCCACCCTCCGAGCACCTTAACCTTGACAGAGAATCACTCCAGAAGCAAACCCTAGGCTAGATAGCCAAACAAAGGGTAGCGCATATTCCTCCAAGGATAGCACACCAAACAAGAACTGATCAGATAGTCCAACCATAACCAAGAGAGAGTCCAAGCCAAAATTGAAATCTACTAGTTGTAGCAACTGCAATGACAACTTCTCCTCCAAAATTGCACACAAAACTGGCTAACTGCAGTGCGCACAAGTGAGCTCTGCATTTCTGAGAATGCCTACCAGAATGAAGACTAGCCTCCTATATTTATACTAATTCTAGCTAACTGCCTGGGCCGACTTCTCATTCTGGGCACCTATTTTCTCAATATATATCATTTCTTTTGGCCGACTTCTTCTCTTGGAGGCTAATAACCTAATACAAATTATCCTCTTGAGCCGACTTGTCTTCTAGGGTTATTAGCCAACTCATTAGGGTTTCTTCTTGCTTCCTAGAATATTCTATTCTTGTCAGGTTTACATGTGGAGGTAAATACCTCCCGTAGCTACCGTAATATCAACACTCCCTCCTAGCTAGGGAGGTATTATAGGTAATGTTCTTGAGAAGAAACATACCATTCACCTGGTAGCATCAACATAGTTGTATAGACTATCTCATGACTAGATCATGAGCACCATCATCACCATCAGTTTCATCAGTTTCATCATCTCTCGAAACCATACTCCATCTGAGTAATCAAACATGATGTTGGATAAGTCACTCACACCATAGAGTGACACAAGAGCCATTATTCTTATCTGGACATATGTCCTAGAAGAATAAATGTTCTGAGCCATTTTCCATCTGGGAAATCTATGTCCTTTGATCATCCATCTAGTTGATAATCATTTCCAAAACTGTTGATAGTCTTCAAGGCAATCAAAACAATATCATTCAATAGAACACAAGTGTGTCTATCCATAGTAGTACACAACTACAATCGAGTCGTACACTACCACACCAAGTAGCACACAGATACTTGATCCGTGACATATAGTCACAATTAGTGGAACACATACACCATAGTAGCATACATCTATTTTCTAGAGACATACAGTCTCCATAACAATCATCTGATATCAACCTACACATAAAACATTGTTATGATATAAACTGAATCATCTAGGCCATTCTTCCACTCACATCTGTGAGATCTTGGAAGAGCATCTGCCCTCAGAAGGTAAAACATCAATGATGAGCTATCTGGACTATTATTCTCAAGCAAGGAAGAATAACTATCCTGATTTATGAGCCTGGACCATTCCCCACCCTGGGCCATTCCTCCGGCACTAAACAAAGTGAAACCTAGAGAGAATGAGTCTACCCTAAGGAATTCTTGTCCCTGATTTTTGAACCTGGACCATTCCCCACCCCGGGCCATTCCTCCAGCACTAAACAAAGTGCAACCTGAAGGGAATGAATATGCCCTAAGGAATGACTATCCAGACCATTTCCTAAGGAAATGACTGTCCTGCACCAACCTCCAAAATGGACTATTCTTCGAAACTGCTCACAATTTTGAGCTTTGAAAGAATGACTGTCCAGCGAGGCGGGACAGTCTTCTTAAGTAACCCTCAAGAAGAGAGACTTCCCTAGACCATTCCACATGTTAACCACAATGGGAAATCATTGTCTATGGTACATCAACAATCCATCGAACCATTTTCATTACAAAAATGATCGTTCTATCTAGACCATTTTCCGAACTGGAAAATTCATTTCCATCAGAAATCTCAAAACACTTTCTAAACTAGAAAGGAATTGCTCATCCTGGACCATTTTTCAAACTGAAAAATGATTGTCCATAAATCAATAACACATTAGTGCTCCCTCCCAACTTGGGAGTCATCTCTTCCTTTTTTAATAAGGAAGTCTTCTCCACGAGCTCCAGCTTGAGTACACAAACTCTTTCATCTTGAACAGAAGGTTTACCAAAATATTTGCTTATCTGCTCATCTGTGGAGATATGTATTGGAGAACCACTTTCTCCTTTTTGGACTTCATCACGGAGAATGTAATGCTTGATCTCAAATGTACTTCAGTTTTTCTGGAACACTGGTTTTCTTTGAAGGCTTCATGTAGCTTTGATCAATAAAGTATATCATTGTTGGATTCCTCTTTGGTTACTTCTAGCTCACAATGTCGTGGCAAGGGTCAAACTGGAACATATCCAAGTGGTACTTCTTCGGCCATCATGAGAGTTTGTCATGGATTAGCGATCCATCATCTTGAGTTTCTGAGCAACCATTCTAATACATTATCTTTGTTATAGAAAGTCTTCATCACGCTTTTTCTTTGCATTGGAGGTTTTTCACCAAAATGTCTTCTTCCATCTGCATACAAGGGTCTCTTTCTAGTATACCTCAAAGCCTTGAGGTTTCTCTTCATACGCTCTTTGTTCAATTGATCTGGAGAATAGTCTTTGCATTCATATGGTGTAGAAATCCAACCCATGTATATTGCAGATGATATAATGATGCATGTAGAGGTATGTCTGGTTTACTGGAACAAGTAATCATCATAGTCTTCTCCCTCCATCTGGGAGAATCTCTAGTTATGGATCTTGCAATGCTTGCATTCATATACATTGTTCTTCATCACATCTTTCAGTTCCTTTTCTTGATTGCTTTTAGTGAGTTCATATCAGGCTAGTAATCTTTGTGATTCTCGATTCGATGACTGGTTGTTCTGGCTTCTCTTTCTTTCTTGGAATCTTCATGTTCTTCCTCATGTTTTTTTTTTCTTTTACTCTTGGGTCCATGGAGTTTCTTATAGATTCCATGCCCTAAATATTCCACTTCTTTTTTTCATCATAGGATCACCGATGTGGATGGACAACCAAGGATACTTTAAGGCTTCTCTTCGAAGAAGACTTCTTCTAAGGTCGAATTGAACATGTAATGATTTTCATGGCTGCTACCATGGATATATACTTCATCATCTTCAATGGATCATAGGATTAGCTCCCTCCTAATCGGCTCCCTCCATATAACAGAGTCCATGCTTCTGTCTACATCCTTATTGCCTTATGCAAGGTGTCATAAGTCTTTCTCCAATTTCTTCTTGATTGTTGATTTTGGCTTATCTTGCAGCTTGTTACTTATTTAATAACTTCCACATGATTTGTTTGATGTACTTCATCTTTTCATGTGTTTTGTCTGACTTGTAGTCATAATGATAGCAATCCTTATCTTGTTGTTCTTCCTTAGGTATAGTTTGTCTTGGAACATATTATCTTCTAAGAGATAGATATACAAGATATGTACAGAGACTATGCAAACAAGATATGTACAAGAACTATGAAGAATATTGTTACCTTGTCTTTAG
>JASDQU010306265.1:64322-74386 GCA_032191745.1 Picea mariana
TGTGATCAACTAACTATTTTATAGAGGCGTGTGAAACAGAACCAACCACACCATCTGTTAGCACTAGAAGTCATACCTAGACTATTGTAGGTGTAAGCCTATTATCCATCAGAATATAAATGGTTAAAACAAGTTTATACTTGAGTGGATCAACAAGAATGAGTAAGAAAGGGAGAGGGCAACAAACTATCTGCAAAGGCATTCCATTGGGCATGGAGTCATAACATCCTATAGATCAAAGTAATTTAAAATGTATACCAGATAAAGTTTCATATAATTATGGGTAGAAGCATAGAGAATATGACAAAAGGAACAACAACCATCGTACAAAGATCCTTTCTGCAAACAGATTAAAGATTGCTCAAATAATAAACAATGATTAATGGGAAAGCTACAACAGTTCCTTTGTTGTTCATGAATCCATCAATCAATGCCAGATATGATCCTAAAATCCTCCAATATATTCAAGCAAGAGGATTAAAAGAGAAATGGAAAACAAATAATACAATCTAATAAACAAATCTCATGAATATTTAATGGCAGAAATGTTGATTACAAACAGGCCCTTAGGCTTACAAATAAGCATCTAAACTGCTCCTCCATCTCTCTCCTCTCTTGGATCATGAATCAAACCCTTTCCTCAAAAAAACCACTGATATCTATAGTGTATCAATCCTTCCTACTCTAAAGAGTTCGAATCCCAAGTGGTTTCATTGGATTCCCTTTTTTCTAGGAGCTGTTACAACAAGGTGAAACATAAAATCCACATAACTCCTATTTTTTTGGATCTTTTGTATTGTGATAAATTATTTTTGAAACAGGTCATGCTGCTTGATCTGGTGATATAACACATGTACCTCATGTCCAACTACCTCCTAGGAAATAATTCAAACCCCCTCATATAGGTGGCATCCCTCCTACAAATCTGATTTATCAAACCGTCAGAGTTTGTAGCGCCTTTGACTGCATGCACTGCAAACTTTCGTGTAGGCGACTATTTCAACGTTTATCCCAAACTACAAACTGGGTTAGGATGATTTTTGTTTAGAAAGTCCATGATATTATGATTCCAAAAACAATTTCAGAAAAACCCAGATTGGAATTTAAAAGTTATGATGAAAAAATGACTCTACTTTGTACAAATTTGCTCCAAACTGTCCCAAATTACCAGTTCACAACGCCTTTGACAGCACGCACTGCAAAATTTCCTGTTCCGGAACCTTCTACAAACTCTTGGAACATGAATTAACCTTGGATAAATCATATGAATATGGTAACCTTAGCTCAAGACCCAAAATCATTACTCTGATTGTAATCATATGCACAAAAACAATTTGAGGATGAACAAGATGCAACTAGGAGGGGGGAAAAGAAGAACATAAATCCAACTTGGATGAAAACTATAGATAAGAAACAATTGAAGCAACTATGTGTAAAACAAAGGGTTTGCAGTGCACTGGTTAAGTTCGCAGCACTAGTTTGCAACGTGAATTGAACTAGATTTTTATGAAAGACTTGCAATATTTTCCATGTTTGAGGAGAAACATATGAGTTGACTGGTTAAAACCTTGAACCTAGATGAATATCAACTGAAAAGGGATTGATTTATCAGAAAACAGAGGGTTTGCAGTGCCAATTCGCAACACACAGTCTGCAATGCACAATTTGCAACGCATAATAATATAGTGGATAAGGTTACTATTGCAAGAGGAGACTGTAAATTGCTCCTTTGGCATAACAAACTTGAAAATGGCCAGGGTTTATGATACCAATGATGATGCCTATTTCTTTCATGATGATGAACAATATCATGACACCAAGACTCTTACATGGACTAAGGTCATAATTTTTTACTCCAAAACATTTCATGTGCTAACACCATATTCATGGGGTCCTGGGTTTGGTTTCTTTGGATCATTCGATGACTAAGGAGCATTTGGGATGATATCATAAAGTGTACCCTACTATGAATAGATCAATTCCAAGTGTTGGGCACGCAATATGGTCTTCTCCTCGATGTCCACCCTAACCATAGATACATCTCTGGAAATGGGTGGTAAGAGGGACTTGGTGAACCACTCCATAAGGAGTTTGTCCCATTTCCACTCATGTATATGATTATAAATGTGAGTGGCATTATCTTGACACAGTGAAGTCAAGAGCTTTGTTCCTATCTCATACAAAATGGAAAAATGGTAATGTGTTAAGAACACCATTGCAAGGTCGTTGAAGATTTTAAATGAACCAAATTTTAATTCAATGTACCATTTGGTGACAACTCCAGTCAGGGATATTTATAATATAATCATCCTCACACTATCATCCATCAATGAGTTGGATGAAGACCATAAGTGGTATTTCATGTTGTTCATGGAGGAATCCTCTCTTGGATTTCTGTTGAATTTTTGGATATCAGATGGAGACTTGGAAGGAATTTCTAGCCACGATGGGTCATGGGAAATATGGTCATTTGTTAACCATGACAAATATGGTATATCTAATGTTGAGAGGAAAGACAATGCTGCAAATTAATATTGGGAGGGAGGTGAAGTCTTTGTTGTCCTAGATGGACCTTGCGATCCTCCTATCTTGGTACTATTGGAGGGTTGGGTAGATGTTGAAGAGTGAGTTCCCCCAGGAATGGTGGCACTTCTAGGAGCATGACTATTCCCAGAACCAAAGATGCCCCTAGGGGTAAATGTGGACCCTCCAGGAAAAACATTACCAAATTTAGTCCCAAGGAAGAAACTCCTAGGAACAAATGTGTTAACAAAGGAAAGAGATCCCCAAGGTGAAAAATCCCCCCCAAGGAATGTGTCCCTAGGGAAAGGTGTGCTAACCCATGGAAAGTTAAAGAATCCTAAAGTACTGTTTCCCCTGATATGACTAGGGACAAGCCCAAAACCACAAGACATATTCGACCCAAAAGGAACACCCTCACCTGATGATGTTGGGCCACAGAGAGGATTGGCGGAGGTGGAAGGAGCTCCACTTCCAATGCTGAAACCAAAGATCTCCCCCCCACTAGAAAAGAATCCAAAAGTGGGTATCAATGTGGATGGGATGGGCATAGTGACATTAGGAATACTGACAGATTGAAAGGATACCATAACCTACGCCCCTTAGATCGACAAACCGATAGAAAATGGTATGGATGGTGTAGGTCCAATGGAGATGGAAAGGTAGACATCACCAGGATGCTCCCAAGGGGATTTCCCCCAGTCCCAATTAATGATGGGATCATAGGCTAAGCTACACTAGACAAAACACTTGGTATTGACATTGTGGGGATGACTAAATAAAGAGAAAGGCTCACTAAAAAATTCCCTTACTTGGACAAGTATAGGGCTTCTGGGAGGATGTTCATCTACCACTTCTACCTCAACAAAACCAGTCTCATCAAACCAAAGTTGAGGCCCTTCAAAGCCTTTGTCTCCTATCTCACACTACTTTAGAGGTGGTTGCACCTCTGTGATTGACTCAAGTCCTTGTAGTCGACGAGATCGACGTGATAATTTAGCCACGGTAAATGTAATAAGTTAAAATCCAAACACAATTCAACCTAAGCTCGATGTAGACTCAAAATCAAAGAGAATACTCCGAATTAAATCTAGGCTAATAAAAATCAAATCAATTGGCTCAAGGGACTTCCGAAAACCAACTCTATGGGGGAGATGAAGTCCCCACAAGATTGGCTAGTGAAGGTATGGGGAACATTGACAATGATCTACACAAAACAATCCAGACCGATCCAAGTGTTATCACATGAACTTGTCAGGGTCTTGTGAGTTGGTGGTTTATACCCGAGTCTATGCCCATGCCCTATTTTTCTCTCTTTCGCAGGCCATGTATTTAAATTTTCCCCTTCAGCCGACAAAGTCATTTTTTTTGCCCCTTTTTTTTAAGCAATCATCTCCGTTACCTCTGTCACTGATCCTTCTATTTTCCCAAACCCTTAGCCATTCATCCAAGTTTTTATTTTACGCAGGCTGCAACCATGAGCACAAAGCGCAACACTTAGAGCAGTCTGATATGGACTCAAATCAAGCGAGCGAGCAAGTCTAGTTTTCAGCAGAGGAGATTCCATTCAAAGTTCAGATTCACGACCCTCGAGTGACCGAGATCATAAAGTTGAACAGAGTTTAACGTTATACAAAGGACCGAAGCTGCGAGGTCAATCCTATCCATTGGCGCTGGGAAGGGCATGTGGTGAAAGATCAACATTTCGTGGTTTCAAAACTTGGGAAGTGCAGAGGCAAGAGTTGTTATAACTCATGAGGTGAAAACTCGCAAAATGATCTGGGCCATTGGATCGAGGAAAGATGTGGAGCGTTGATGATCTGAAAATAGGGGGCTGACTTTTTTTTTTTATGCAAGCACCCTCTACTCCATTAAAATAAACTTCAGGACCTTGCTCAATGTCTTAGTTGTGCAAGAGGATTTATGTGTCAAGTTTATGCTTCTTTTAGGTGTTTATGTGTGAGGTTCTTGAAAGGTTAGATATGTTGTTTAAATAATACAACAAAAAAATAAAGTGCAACAAACAATAACCAACAACTCATAACAATAACAACATGATAAAGGAGTTCACCCCCAACTGGGCTACATCTCCTTGAGCCTCCATCAATGGACTAGGCTCTCTGGGATTATTTTGGAAAATATTCTTTTACAATATGCTTCTCAACACCAATGGATTTATTGACTGTACCATTGGGTTCAGAATACATAAAAACCCAAAAAATGACTATTAGATCTCTGAAAACGGACCATGGCTCATCCAGGCATGACCTCTTCTACATGTGGCCTTGAGCTTCCGTGAGCTTCCTTGTGAAAAAAACACCTATAAAAGTCCTAAAATGCCTCTGAAAACTATCCCAATGTGTTCAGAGCATAACACTTAGTCAAGAATGACTATTTCGTCACAAAAAATAGACTTGGGCTCATCTGAGCATGGCCTCCTTCAATGGTGGCCCTAAGCTCCCTAGAGCTCCATGAAACTTCAATGGTGTAAAAAATACAAAATAAGTCTCCAAATTCCTTTGAAAACTATGCCAATGGATTCAAAACATCCAAAAACTCCTAGCTGGGATTTTTCGGCACCTCATTTGGCAAAAAAATGAAGAAGTTAGGCCTCCTGCCATTTTTCTCCTTCAAGCTTGTTGTCTCTGGTTCGCCAATTCACACCTCTGTGTGAGTAACCTGGCTTCTGGGCGTTTCCCATGTCTAAACCTATCACACATGTGCATATCCACAAAACACACCAAATTTTTGCACCATTAGCGGAATTAGGGCCCCCAAAGTTGGTGGTGTTGGGTGCATGGGGGCCATGTGGCCACGTCCCAGTGCATAAAAAAGCTCTCGTTCCGAGGTTGAATGTCGGCTTGACAAGTGGAAGGTGCATTCTTTGAGGAACTATTTGAAAATATGCGTGAATTGGTGTGGTCATATGGTACATGCCTATGACCGGGGGCTGGGGCTAAGCCCCAGCCTGGACCCCCGCTCCAAATAAAACATAACGCAAATTTAAATAAAATTTAAATCGTTTATGGTTAAGAACCAAATGGTGGGCGCGATGGCATGGAGGCCTTTTCTAAGGCTTTGCCTATGGTGGGAGGTCCAGGGTTCAACCCCCATGGACTCCACTTAAATTTTATCATACCACAAGACGGTGCCACGTGGCAACCCACATCTCGTCCACGTGGCACCACTCTATTGGCCAATTAACATGCCACATGTCAACAATTAATTCAACCACTCTATGCCACTTCAATTCCAACTCAACACTTGCCACACCAGCTTTCCATCTCATTGTACAGTCATGCCACATCATCTGTATGGACCTTCCACGTCAGCTATACGGACTACACAGTCAACATTTGTTTTTCCCTGTTTGGAAAATCGAACAAAACTTGATATCTCACTCATACGATGTCCATTTAACCTTGTTCAAAGTGTGTTGGGTTCATGATGATGAGGCCTATGCATCCATCTGTTTTGAAGTGATTCTGAACACTTTCATTTTTGGGCTAAATTTTGACCCTTGGTCTAGATTCTGATCAGTTGATCTGACTATGGTGAATTTGGAGATTCAGGAATCGGGGGAAGGGAGGTGAGTAGCCTTTAAACTTCTAGAGATGCAAAATCTTGACACAATGAAGATTATAATTGGACCATAAATCTTATAGGGGCATGTGGCAACAGATAAGCGAAATCACAATTTCGTGAGTCAGAGGTTTCAACATGGACCAAGGTGCAAACCCTCGAAATGTGAAATCACGATCCGCCTAGGAGTTGGGCCCATGGTCATAGCTTGAGGTCATATGGAAGCAGGTCCATGAAGAAATTTTGGTGCCCATAGCATAGAGTCGACCAAGGTGGATTTCCGAGGAAGAAATCACAGCCATCGGATGCAAAGCAGATCCAACCGTCCATCTGAGTCAATCGATTTCACAATATCGGGTATCAAGAGAGTGTAGTCAAGTGATGTGAAGGCCCCTGAAGCATGAAATCACGATGCGCCCAGGAGTTGGGCCCATGGTTATGGCTCGAGGTCGCATGCAGGAGAAATGCGGTGAAGGAGAAGCTGGCACCAGGAGGTTTGGGAGCGTGAAGGCAAGAGTGTGAATTTCACGAGACCTGCACCAAAATCTGAAGATGCCCATATGAGTTAAAGACTGAGACCATCATGGTTTTAAGGTGTCGGGTTGACCTGAAGGGCCGCTAGCAGCGCATGATAGATCTCTGGGCATTAAGTCCCATCCTGATCCCAATGAAGGAAGTTAATGAAAAAAAGGAGTGGTGGTTGAAACCTAGACTCACTCCATAAATGGAAGGTATGGAAGGCCCGACTGTGGGGACTGAACCGTCAGCCCATGGTACTCTTGCGAGCAGATTTTCCTGCAAAACCCATGTTGATCAGAGCTCGTGTTTGACAGAAGAATGCCCACACAGGCTGACAGAGAGGGCGTTGACTGGAAGCTTTGAATGCAGGGGTCCGATCACGCTCCTGGTAGTTGCAACAGTTTTGAGTATATATACTTAGTTTTGATATTTTGTTAAGGCCGATGGTTGAGCTAAGCTCCCGTATTGTAATGTTTTAATGAATCTCTGGTTCTCTGGTTATGTAACTTGATTTGAGATTTATTGTTTAATGAAAGTTAGCTTCTATTTCCATCTTATTTGGATCTGATACTGAATGTTCATGATCTAAGGATTCACATGGATTGTGGTGACTGTGTTGTAATGGATGTTTGATTGCAGTGCAGTTATTACATTTTCAGTTTCCTAAAACTTTGAATTCAAGAGGATCATGTTTTTCAAAGTTTTTCCTCCTTAGTCTGCTGGAAGACCTGATGTCTAGAGCAGACCTTTACATCTTCTCCTCAATTTCTTCCTCCTACTCACCCTTACTACAACTTATTGGCTAAATTTGATCAAGACCTCATTTTCTTGTGCATATTTCCCTAGTTTTCTAAGTTGAATGATATTCTATTGAGTTTTCCCCATTTGGCCTCTTTAAATCCATTAACCAAGACATATAAACTGATGGGTACTGGGCTTACCTCTACTGCAATCCATAGGTGGCTTCTGGTGTTAACATTTCTTGTGTCGTTTCCGGGGATGAATTGAATATTTTCCCTGGGTAGAATGACAAAGCTTACTGATTCTGAAGGTGCATCAGAACTCAATACCATTGAAGATTGCAACATGCACCTGGTGGCTCCACTGGTCTGAATCCATTGTTTCAACTGGATTTGAAAGGCAGACACACGAGGTCTCATCCAAAATTACCTCTAACCATGCTTGAAGCTGACCCAGAGAAAATTATCAGCAAAGGAAATACCCCTCAAGAAGGTACTTCAGCTTCTAAACCATGTGATTTTGGTAATTTTTATAATCTTCCTTCAAAAACCCTGGTTACTGTTTTTGTTTCTCCTGTTATCCCATCTGCTGGAGTTTCCAGAACTTTGAATTTCAGAAGTTTTCTGGTTGATTTCTCTTCTCCTGGCCTCGTTTTGGAAGGAGAAAGCTTCAACACTCCTGTCTCTCTTGAAGTTGTACCATGGCTCAAACCCAGGACCTTAGGAGACTTCCCCCCTGGCTTTACTACTCCTCCTCCTGTTAGAGTTTATGCAACAAAAACCTCTGTTCCTACCAGCTCTGCAACCTTTTTCTGAAACACTCAGCCGTTTCCCTTTTCCCCAGAAGAACAATTCTAGTCTCACCTGTTCGAACTCCATCTCCACCTGCTTCTCCTCCTGTTCACAGTCCAATGGCAGGAGAAAATCCCCCAAGGACTAGAATGGAAGCTATAATTGCTGCTAGGTATTCCCTTCTTGTTTTTCCTCAGCCTCTGAATTCCCTCCCAATGGATGGATACCTTAAGCATTTTCCCAAGTTCACAGGTGAGGGAGACATAACCACAGAAGAACACCTTGAAGCCTTTTACAATTTTACATATTTTCAAGTCATCATGGATGCATATGTATGGATGGAAATTTTTGTTCATAGCCTTGAGGGCAAGGCTAGGAAGTGATTTAGGGCCTTGCCTCCTTGATCTATTGATGGGATTGAAGCCCTAGATGAAGCCTTCTTAAAGAATTTGGGGGATAGAAAGGATTTCCTTTACTAGATTACAGAGTTTGGATCACTGAAGAAAAAGGAAGGAGAATCTGTTTTTGACTTCTCAAAGAGATTTAATAAAATGTATAGAAAAATTCCAACTGAGGTTAAGCCTACAGAAACATTTGCAAAGATTACTTATTCTAGTTCTTTTGACCCTGATTTCTGCCTCCTGTTAAGAGAAAGGAGAGCTACCTCCTTGGCTCATATGAAATATGCATCCATTGAAGTAGAACCCAATATTATGGTAGTTGATGAGCTTAGGAGTAAGGATGACAGGGACAAAAGAAGGGGAAGGTTTGAAACTTCAACCTTTTCCTCTATTGCCCACCCTCAAGATGATGAGCTTATCAAATTAGTAAAATCTCTTTCTGTTGATATGGAGAAGGTAAAACTTGAAGAAATATAGGCCTATAGAAGTACTCAAAACGCTGATAACAGAGGTACCTTTATGAGACCTAATAATGATCCTAAGATACTTCCAAGAGATCGATGAGGCTGGGATAGGGATGATCAAAGAATTCAAGACCCTCTCCAAAATAACCTTGTCACTAATGCAGAAGAAGAAGAGGAAGAGGAGGTTGATCCAGAAATCCATTGTCTTGGAGATACCTCCTCATTTCTCCATTTAACTCAATATGCATACGAGGAGTCTCTAATGGACAACCAACTAAATGAGCTGAGTAAAGGGGAAAAAACTAGCCACACTCCAAATATATATAATATGAGGTCCAAACAGAAATAAGGGAAATCATACATCCCTGATCGACCTACCAGAGAAGAAACACTTCCTAAATATATTGCAGACCGAAGTAAGGAAAAGAAGGCACAGACCCCCCCACCGGTGGTCAAAAGTTCTATTCCAGAAGTGAGAGAAATTCTAAAGCCCTCCTTCTCTTTCAGTTATGATCATGAAATACAAAAGATTAGAATCCCTATACCCATTTTGGAGCTGGTCAAGCATGAAGACTTCAGAAGGTTCCTCTCCAAAATGTTGCAGCCCGAACCTTCGTCTCATTCCACAAACTCAGTAAACCTCCAAGATGAGAAGCCTACAATTATCCTATGTCTTTTGGTAGAAGATAGAGATGATTTGTCCCCTCCCTTCTATACTTCACTAAAAATACATGACAAGGTGATTCAAAATTGTTTCATGGATTCATGGGCATATCACAATCCTATGCCTAAGATTTTCATGGAAGAGCTCGGTCTGGAGATTACAAAAGCCTACCAGGACCTATATTCTTTCGACTCTAGGAAGGTCAAGTGCCTTAGGGTTATCAATGACTTGGCCATATCTCTGTTCCAGCTACCAATGAAAAGAATGATCATGGAAATCGTAGTAGCTGACGTTCTCCTTAAGTTCGGGATGCTTCTGTCTAGATCTTGGATAAAAATACTAGGAGGAACTTTGTAGATGGACCTCACCTATGCTACCATTT